>LPNX010877200.1:493561-518520 GCA_001517045.1 Pseudotsuga menziesii
AAAGTAGACAAAATTTAAGAAGGAAGGAGAAATGAACTAGAAAGAAAGATGCATCATGCGATGAATGTTTCAAATCAATTTAGTCAATGTTTCTTTAATACTCTGAGATCCATCAATGATGAATATTCTCTTCTTCACTCTAAATGTAAAAAATGATGTTAAATAAGAGTAGATTTTTGTAACGTTAAATAAGAATACTTTTTTTTTGCTTTCAAAATCAAGTAAATAAACCCCATGATGTATACATGGATATATTCAATTGGTTGACAAGGGGAAGGGTTCCTATAAGGCCGATGGCTATCATTATGGTGAACAGTAGGAAATGAGAGAATTAAAGGTTACTTATGGGATTCTTCCTAAATCTAGCAATGCTCTTGCATTTTATATCTAGCTATATCTATTAGTAATTCAATAAAACTAAAATTTGAATGTGTTCATGCCCTAGTATTAATTCTATCATTATGTATAGCTAATTGGACTAACCACTCACTAATATTTTTAGAATTAAAAACTTTCCTTCCCTTTAAAACTTATAACTAACTACTCTTTAATGTATTTAGAATAAAAACATTTCTTTCTTTTTCAAAAAACTCTTATATTACATTTTGCACCAAAACCACCCAACTCATATTTAATCAACTTTCCATCTTTAAAATCTAAACATAAAGGCCCACCATAGCTATCACTTCTTTTATATTATACATGTATTTTAAATAGTTCAACTTAAAATTCAAAATTCAATTTATTCTTCTATAACCCTTTAATTTTAAAATTCTACCTTTGATTTTCTTAATAATTTGTTTATTGCATATCATTATTATAGGTGTTGTATTATTTAAAATTCATCGATATAAATATGTATATAAATAAAAAAGCAATAATAAATCCAGGTATCTAGCTCCAGCCAGGTCTACTCGTTGTTGTAGGTAAAGAGAAAGGTAGTGTGTGATAGATGCCCCTCCCCTGTCTATAGTTGTCGGCAAGTGGGGACCTCATGCATATACGATGATCTCGAATTCCTGCTAAGTGGTTGGGATACTTCTAGAGCAGCTAATGAGGGGAGACTCCTGGGGAGATAACCCAGAATAAATGCTATTAGGGTAGGCCAGTAATAAAGCAGCTATCCGTGGTAAATGCTATGGGAGATAACCTTAAGTACACTTTAGAACTAGACCTATAGAGCTAGACCGGCTAGATAGAGTTTTAAGACCTACGCTTCTGTCAATAATCAATATCCTTCCTAAACGTACCACTGCACATTAACCATATCAAACTCTCACGGTCTAAGGTCTCTGGTACATAGCCTTCCTGCCATTCATGGGCATACCTTTCCCGGGCATACCACCTTCCTGCCTGATTAAATCTTCTTGCCTGGTTAAACCTTAATACAGGCTTATCATACTGGTTCATCATATTGGATTTGTTCCCGACCCTGTTCCGATTCTACGGTGGAAAGTAATTTAGTCCAGTCTCGGTCCTTTAGTCCACATCCACCAGTCGCTTCACTTCTCGTGACTCTTCTTTCCACTGCACTTCTTCCCACACCATCCACACTTATCGATCTTTATCCTCCATGTACTTCCACTTATCGTGGGTGGGATTTTATATATAATTTGGTAAAGTAAACAGTTATAGGTGGGTCACTCCTCCTTAGAGTGGGTCACTCGACACCGAACCAGGGATAGGTCCCGAACCCAGGGATAGGTCTCGAATCCCAAACGAGGGAACTGAACCAGACCGAACGGGTGTCAATTGAGCAGAATAAGAGCGATAGGGCGGAAGCGGAAAGCCAATGAAAACCTGCTCTTAAACGCCTTTTTAATTGCCTTACCCTTGCCTTTATATGGTTGATCCTTTCCAATTGGTTTAGCTTACTGCATTGCAGAACTGGTCAAAATCGGTGTCATACAATCTCGCAGTGATGCTGAAGGCCCTAGGTGCAATTTCCCTCTATAAATGTATCCATACTATATTTATTTATTAATGCATCCTCTGGTGTCTTAGTTGACTACCTACCCTTTATCCTCCCCGTAAAAGAGCCTTTTATCCTTCTTCCTTTATTCTAGATATTTTATAGTAAGCGGTTTTAATTGGACATCACATAGAATACTCGAAACGGACCCTATTGAAGCAGTATGGTCATGAGGCTATACGCTCCCCCCTTGTTCACTATTTGAGGGTCAGACACCAAGAGTCTTTAGGGAGGGGGGTTGCAGCCATTAGGGTCAAGGAAAGAGGCTAGATATATAGACCCAGGGAGAGGTGCTAGAATGAACAGGTGCCACCCAAAGGTTTCCTCGTGTAGTTGTACTTGATCGGTAAACAAATATTCTTCGGTTTAGTTGGCGGGTATTTACAGCGCTAAAGCAAGCAACCGATCCACATCCGGCGTAGCCATGAAGTCTCACTGCGCTAAAGCAATGGGATCCTATTAATAATTTGGATGAACCCTTTTATCACATTGATTTGAAATGGGTCCTACATATGCTTGTAAATCCTCCATCTGTTTGATATGTCACTGGCTCTACACTTGTCACTACTTTTTATTTCCATGTCATATTTAGCATCATCCTAAATCCATTTTAAACCTAGATCTATCAAGTACCGAGAGGGATCCAAATGGTAAAAAATGTACAACTCAAGAAATTAGAACCCTCTCAGTGCTTGATAGATCTGGGCTTAAAGTGGATCTATGCTAGTATTATTCACAATATATTAAAGTAACATTGTACTATTCACGTTAAAGGATTCTTAATGGACAAGTAATGTTATAATATAATGAGTAGAATAATAGTAACTTAATAATATTATATTATTCCCCGGATGTGGGTGACACGTGAACCATCCACGTGGGATATCTGGCACCCAGACCACGTGGCGACGACGCAGGAAACAAGGCGAATGATGACGTGGTTGAATTAAATGATGAGGGTGATGAAATGCTTTCCAACCTCGCAAGTAGTTGGCTGGTCTTTTCCAGTCTGGGTCGTAACACTGCTGAATTAAATCATGTGTGTGTTAACGCAGACCTCCATGCTGGCAGCACTTCAATCTATGAGGCCTGCTAGCCATCGCTCTACATGCATTCTTGTTTTCCTGCTTCTGCTCTATGCTCATTCCTCTGTGAGCCTGCCTGCAAAGTCGAAGAAGATGCCCAAGCAACGCGGTACTCCACGTAGAGGTAGCACAAGCAGAGGAGGTGGTCATCGTAAGAGTAGATTTTTGTGACGTTAAATACGAATAATTTTTTTTTTGCTTTCAAAATCAAGTAAATAAACCCCATGATGTATACATGGATATACTCAATTGGTTGACAAGGGGAAAGGTTCCTATAAGGCCCGTGGCTATCGTTATGGTGAACACTGGGCCATGAGAGAATTAAAGGTTACTTATGGGATTCCTCCTAAATCGAACAATGCTCTTGCTAGGATTCCGTCAAAATGCTCTAGGATTCCGTCAAAATGATCAATCCTATGATCAATAATTTCAAAAGTAAATGTTAAAAAATCTATAAAAAAATATTTTGTACCAAATAAAATACAACATACAACATGTATCAAATATCCATACTACCAATTAACTAAAATTTTGCTCGACCCACTTATTCTTATTCTATTTTCAGCAAAAATTGGCGGGCATTACGATAAAGACACCACATAAAACTTTAATATGCACATGAAGTGGACACGTCGCGTGTGTAAAACGTAAAGCTGAAGAAATGTGAACAAAGGAAGATGCTTCGCCAAATGAAGAAAATCAGAGCGGCTCTTGTCCTCCTAAAACTTGGTCATCACTCATTAACCAAAACATTATTCCAAACTTCGTCATACACTGGTTAACCAAAAGATTAATTCCAAAACTTTGAAGAATATATTACTAATGTGTAGTTTGACCAAATTTTCCGTTTATTTTTTATCATTCGGAATCGAGTTAGTCGATGATATGGAAGAATGGAGTGGAAGTAACAACGTCAGAGGAGATTGACAAAAGGTAAGAGATAATGAATTATCTTTCTTTTTTAAGTAAAGGAAAAGTAAAATTACGATTTATTATTTTTTTTAAGAAATTGTATTGAATTTGATAAAAAAATTGTTGAATTTTTTTATTTTTTACAGATTAATTTAATAGATTTTTTATGTACATAACATTTTAATTTCTTCTTTAACTTGCTATTAATTTTTTTTGCTCTTCATTGAATAAAAAAAATAACATTATATAACAACAGCATTTAACTACAATCCTCTTTAAATAAAAGAGTTTGAGATAAATAATTTATAATTTCTGTCTAATATCTATAATCATTCGAAATGATGACCCACTATTATGCAAAAACAATGTACAATCAATACATTACATGACCATTACATATGAAGAAATCTCTGCAAAATAAGAAGAACGGCCAAATCACATTTACTTTACAAAATGATGATTAATATCATTAAAACAATAAAAGATAAAAATAATTTTTGAAATTTTTGTTTATTTTCAAATAACATGAATTTTAATATTAAAAATATTAATAATTATTATTTATATTATATTGTATTTAACTTAAATTGTTATTTAGTTGTCATTATTTTAATGATTTCTAAATTATATATACAAATGAAATTTAACCAATAAAATAACTATTTTAATTGTTAAATTGTGTCTCATTGGTTGTCCCATTTTAAACCCATAAATCATGAAAACCCTTGTATACTCTTGTCTTCTTTCCAAAGTTTAAGTTTGAAGAAATACATATAATGAATTAATAAAATTAGAGATTGTAAGCCATATTAATTTTTCAAAAAAAGAAAATATAATGAATGAATAATACTTAGAGTTTGTAAGTTCATGTTAATTTTTCAAAAATGTATGTTAACGATGGATATGGTTAGTAATTTTTTTTATATATGTTTTTTCATTGATTGTCTAAATTTTAATTTTGGTATGATTTTTTTAATGTTTTATTATAATTGATTCTAACTTTAGTGTGTTGCTATTCATTTTGGTAAATTTTCAAACAATTTGGTTTACATAATATTACGACTTAGTTAATTGTATGATATCTTTGTTATGAGAGTAATATATTAAGCAATTTAAATTATTTAGTTTATAAAGCATTACAATTTAGTTGATTGTATGATATATGAGAGTTGAGAAAATTATATTATGGTACAAATCACTTAAACAATTTGGTTTATAAAACACTAAAACACTACAACCTAGTTAATTGTATGATGTCTTAGTTAATTGTTCAAGGATAGTGCATATTTCCTACTACATGATCAACATTTACCTTTTAGGACTCTAAGAGAGGTTGAAAATATTCTCAAGAATCTTTCACACACACACACACACACACACAAAATTGATTATATTATATGTAAATTACAAAAATTAAAGGAAATTACAAGAATTCGGATGTCAATTGTAGAAAAATGAATTTTCCTTAAGTACTATTTATGTCTATAAAAGCTATTTTGATATTGACTTAGCAAGAATTTCTTATTTGCATTTGATTCCATGATAAAACAATGGGTTTTTCATATAATTGATGAACAAAGATAACAATGACAAACTCTGTCGGCACCTCGTTGAAATGGAGAAACCGAGTCCTCCACTTGGGCCTCCACCACTGGAATCTTGTGTCTCAATAGAAAGCTTACAAAACAATGACAAGCTTGGGAAGAGCAGCAATGTGTGCTCAAAAGGACAAAGGGATGCAACGTCAAGCATACATGAATGGGGCAACAATACGCTATAGTTTCCTTGCTCTCATAGGATCTCCTCCTCTAATGCATCCAAGAGGCTCAATATATTTCCCTTCAATAGGAAATGAAGGGTCAAGTTGGAGCGTTTCTAGGCATATGGAAGGCCAAGAGTCAAGTTAGTTGGGATTCGTTGAGGAAAACTCCAAATATTTTATTTTTTATGCACATTTCCTGATGTATGTGGCCTACAGTGGACCATGTTGCAAGTACATGTGGCTTTTTCATCCATCAAAGAGATCTAATTTGCAACCATTGATCCCCTATCTCCCTAGCTTAGTTTCTACATAGTTGGTATGCTCGAACTAGCTTTGTTGAAGGAGGCCCTAGAAGCTTGACAACACATGTCCTACTAGGACATATTCACATAAATTGAGAGGATAAAAGAGGCCCAAAAAGATTTGCAACATATAGACTACGAGGACATATGCACATCCATGGTCCACCACTTAGTAGAGGAAGGCCTTTTTACAACACCAAAAGATGAGGTGATATACCTCTCCAAATTGAATTGTAATTATATTGGGAACATAATCCTCAGGGATAGGAATATTAATGTATTATTTTTCACTATTCACACTATTATTGAGAAAATAAAGTGAAGAGTCAATAGGTGAATAGGAAGGGTTGGGAAGGAATTGAAGAGACCACTTGGAAGTTGAAACCAAGGGTCACATTTCTCTTATATTTATATGTACATTAGCTAATGAGAAATTATTGAGGGCTCATGCCTATTATGATTGCCTTTGTGTTTGTGCATCTTCTTGTATTTGGCTTTGTTTCAGCCAATATGTCTATTTCCCCATTGGGAAGCCTAAAAATGGTATCAAAGAAAGGTTGGAAATTTTTCGGCCTATCATTCACAGCCTGGCCCAATCCATCATTTTGTGCTCTGCCTTCTTTTCTAGATCCAAATATACTACAGAAGCTGAGGTATTACCTTTTTCTATGTTTATCTTATTATTTATGTACCAACTTCGTATTCTTGGTATTTCTGCACCTATATATCTTTCTGTTGGGAATTTTTATGAGATTATTGCCAGATTTTGCTCCATATTCCATAGTATTCTAGCATGTGTATAAAGCTCTTAGATACTCCTCTCAATCTTGGGCCTCCTCTCCTCTAGCATCAACCCCATGAGCTTGTTCCCTCCATATAGATCCCCCTTCTATCTCTGTCTACAGCCACTCGATTTTTCCACCGGGAACACGCACGAATGCAACTATTTAACAACACCAATGAATTTCAAGATCAAGCATAGAGTTTGTGGCTCAACATCATTGTAGAATAAATCAGATGCACCCCAACTACACTTAGCATCCACATTTCATAGGCCAACATAACCCTATCTCGATGAGAATGTAAAGTTGTGACTGGTGCATAGTCTATTGCAAGTGGAGATTTGAGTTTATGGTGTTGTGTCTGACCTTCATGCTACTCTGAATACCCCATTTCTAATTTTTTATAATGTTGGAAAGTTGTGACCCATTATTTCTGTGTGAATGCCTTGAAGCATGAAATTGTTGTGAGTGAGTTATTTTTGCATGAGCCTACTATTGTTTTCATCATCACAATTGATGCGATCAAGATCATGCCTTCTCTTGACAGATTGCAGTGTCCTTCCCACGACCTGCATATGATCGTGAAGTGCATATGAAGAGTTCATGAGATTGTTGAAGACCTATGCTGGAGAAGTATGAGAAGAGCACTTTGAATACTGTGTCCAAGTTATACATTGGAGAGATAATACTCTGAGATTTCATCTCTGAATTGTACTACATCAAATGCAAAAGTTGAAGGGTCGAATTGCTACAAAACTACTAATGTCCTTGCAATAATTATATCTATATGCATGGTGGATATCATCTACATGTCCATTTCATCTCAAGTTGGGAAGGAGAGATTATTTGGAGTATTTATAGTTGTTTATAGATTTTATGGATATTTATAGCTGTTTATAGATTTTATGGCTATTTATAGCTGTTTGTGGCTATTTTTAGAATTTGTCTAAAAATATGTAACTTAATCCCAGTTAAGGGATTGGACTCTTTTTCTAATCTGGGTTAACGGATTAGGGTATTTGGATGTTGTGGAATACCTATATTTTGTATTGTGAGGATTTCATATTGTAATGAAGAGAAAATAGGAGGTGTGGCTCCAAGGTTTTTTGGTTTTCCCAATTAAGGGTTTCCAGGGTAAATCTCTGTGTTTATGTGTAAATGATGTGTTGTGATCTCTATTTTGCTTAAAAGAATCTGTATGCTTTGCTTCTTTGCACAGGTTTAAAAATTACATGCCTCACTTTACACCAACTCTTCATGGAAATCCTTGTTCAACAATGAATTTGCGTAATAAAAATAGTATTTTCAAGCCAAAATGATAAGACAATATGGCCATGTTCTAGACCTTGCAACAAGGTCAGCAAAAATCACATTTATAAAATCAAGATCTCCTCACCCTTTGACATTTTCTATCTCTGCTCTTGTAACAATGCCCATACCTTTTGCATATGATGCAGAGGTACGGTTGCTTGCTGTTAACTTTTTAACATGGATTCAATTTAATAGCAGTAACAATCCTTTTTAACTTTAGCAGACTTCAAGAAATGTAAATCTCAGATTGTAGCAGTAGTAAAGTAGATAGTAGCTAATCAATAGTAGAATCAAGAACACAAATATTTTTATGGGGAAACATTTCAAGGAATAAAAACCTAAATAATGAATAATTATTCTTCTAAATGAGTTGATTGAGTTTGTACATGAGCAGATAATGAGTAGAACTTTACATGACAATCAAGTTGCCTCTAGGGAACACATACGAAGAGAAAAAAACCCATAGAATATGAATGTCCTAAACAACTGAGCTACTGCCACTATTCCAAACCCAAAAATGAGGCTGCCATTGACCAAGGAGAAGCCTGTTGTTGACCAGATTGAGTGTGTTGTTGACTGTTTGAAGCTGACATGACTGTGTAATTTGACTGCTTCACTTCCCAATAGATTCTGTGGTTGAGTATTAGCCCTTACAAGGCTGCAGCTGGATGGGACATGCCATAAATAGAGATAGACTTCTTTGAGAAGTCCCTAGATAGGGCTCGACAGCTGTAAAACTCTTGTTGCTTAAACGATCCAGGTTTAAGATGGATCTATGCTAGCTTTTTCTATTTTTTGTTTTCTGGATGATTGTAATTAATAAATGGTCAACTCTTAGTATGATATTAGTTATTAATAAATGGTCAACTCTTATTGTAATTAATCCATAATTTATTCTTTAGGGTCTTTTAGTGCCTAGACCTACTTCTACAAAGAGACCAACTTGCTGCTTGATGAAGAAACCTGTTCCTAAAGCGAGGACCCCCAAGATGGCCTGCTACAGGTTTTAAACTCTCCATTCCATTTGTTAATTCCATGGACATAGTAATTTGATATGAAATCCGCTGAAAGGAAAGCCAGTTGATACAAATGTATAAATGGCTGTTGACAATATGAGCATAATTTTTATCAAATTCCCTTAAGATCCATTATTCATAGGTCTAAAGTATTGTTTTTATGATAAAATTGTTTAGAATACACCCAAAAATACTTTTATTGCTGTTCAAATTGCCCCAAATCTCTATTTTTAGGCATCCACCATGCTTTGAGATACTCCAAGAAAGCACTATAAAATATCTCATCCAAGATATTTGACACATTCAATGCACATGTGTACTGTTGTTTGTTCCAAAAGGATGCCCTAGAAGACGGTTTCTTCACCCCTCCAACAACCTTTATTATACCTGTAGATGATGATATCATAATTTTCTTTGGCTTGCTTACGATTCTCAAAGGCATGCTTACAGCTGCAATGATCTAAGAATGTGCCTTGAACAACCTAGGACAATTGTATGTGCTCGGATTGGCTTTTAATGTTGTTGTCAATTCTTGCTATGTGGATGTTCCTTGCTAGGAATTAGTGCTTAGTGGTGTTGCTTCAAAGAGATACTACCCAAGATAGTTCCTAATGACTGTTTGAAATGCTCAGAATCACATTTTGATGGCCAAACATGTTATATTGTAACATACAAATTGTGTCTAGTATATTGTAACATACATATAGTGTGTTAGTTAAATTGTTCATATTGATTTTCATATTGGTGAGCAAAGAAAACCTCAGCCTACATTCTATGGCCCCATGAATATGCTTATATCCAATGTTGTTGGGGATCATGTAGATCTCCGAGTGAAAGCATTGCATTATCACCTTGGGAAGCGAATAAACATTATGAATTGGCATCACAATATATCCTAACCATTTGTCCTTGTGGATACTCATTAGCTTGATGTAAGGAGGGACTTTGCTCATCCCATGGTGGATAGGATCCATGTGAAGCACCAACTATTGGGTTGATCATCCTCTTTTGATTCTCCTTATTGCTCCACTTATACATGGCTCTAGGATGATCATGCTTATCTACTATATCTTTGGTATCCACACTAAGATAATTATTGTTGATAGGTATCATATAGTGGTACACTTACAGTTGATAGGGAATAGTAATTTTTGCAATCCCATTAAGTCAATTTCTTGAGTTTTGTTCAAAATTCCTAGAAAAGGTTTATGGATTTCATAACCTACTTGATCATATATTGTGAACTTATACAATCTATCATCCTTTGTCAACCATTAGATACTTAAATTTATGTATTGATCATTTTTACCATTATAGAGGACTCTCTAAGTTAGGTTCTCAATTTCTTAAAGGGTGCTAGCTCAATGGAAGAGCGGCTGCTTACAAATAGGAGGTTGGTGGTTCGATTCCTCCATGCCCTAATGATATTATAATATCGGTTAAAAAAAACTAAATAGTAATAAAAAATAAGAGATAAGTGACCAAACAAAATGACCAAAAATTGTATATAAAACTACTAAAAACGACTAAATTAGTGACCAAAAAAGGAGAGATGCAAAACTAGGCATTAAAAATGATGCAACACGGGGAAATAATGATGAAGCCAAACATGGCATTGATATGGTAGAAAAATAAGACGTGAAAAGAGGCATTAAAAAGGATGCAACAAATGGTGCTAATGATGAAGCCAAACATGGTGTTCATATGGTAGCAAAATAAGACGTTACTTTGGATGCAAAACATGGCGCTACATAGGAGGAAAACTATGGTGCAACAATAGAAGAAATATTTTGCGTCATTTTGGTATTAAAACAAGATACAAAAAGAGAAGCAAAAATTGGCTTAAATTTGGAGGCGAAAATAGACACATATTTGGAAGTAAAACATGGTGCAAAATGGGATGCTAAAGTGGTAGCAAAAATGGATGCAATATTGGATGCTAATTTGGATGTTAACATGGTGCTATTAAGGATGCAAATATGGCGCTAATAGGGATGTCATTTAAGAAGAAAAAGTGGACACTCACTAGGAAGCAAAATATGATGTTATTTAGGAAACAAACTTCGACGTTGTTTAGGAAGCAAAGTTGGATGCTATTTTGGAAGAAAAAAAATAGACGCTATTTTGGACGTCATAAAGGATGCTATCTAGGAAGTAAAAAAATACATTTTTTTAGACACTTTAAGTTTTGTCCATGATGCGTCCCATTTAGCGTCTAGTTTGACCACTCAATGTAAAAAAAATTACACTAAAAAGGGACGCAAATTCCAGGATTTGTTGTAGTGCAAGCTCTTGGTTAAGTAAATGAAAAAGAACAAGCATAAAACACTAAAACCTATGACGCTAAATGTGTTAGGATTATTAATCCTCCCTTGTCCAATTTGGTCATATGTCTAAATCAGGAGTCATGTCTAAATCGGGAGTCCATCCAGTCTACTTTTAGTTATTAGCACCATTGGGTCCACTTGGCTTTATTGGGGCACATGTTTTAGTTACTAAAGTGTGGGGAACACTAATTGAGGCTTACTTCCACTGATTGCACTTGATTACATCAGTTTAGGAGCCTCCTAGACCAATACCTACAATTTAGGAGCCATTGGGAGTGCCAAAACCAACCAAGGTCAATTCAGTTCAGTTGATGACTAGTCAAACTAAGTTAGGAGTCAGTTACATTCAGTTCTAGTCCTCTACATTCAGTTAGCGCTAGGTTTACATGACTGCACTTAGGAGGGGCACATTTCTCACCTACCATAGTCAGTTAGTCTTAGTTAACACTAAATGTAACACTTGAGTTGTGTTTTAGAGCTCTGATGAACTCCGGTTATGGTTTAGACAAGGTTAGTTAAGTATTGGGTCCTTCAATAGTGATTTAGACAAGGTCTTAGTTACCTACAGTCAAGTAGAATCTAATCAATTTGAATTTACTGATGTGGATTTGAATTGCTTGTGGCTATTAAAGCCATTGTACTTCATTGTAATTATTATCTAATTACTCTTTGATTAATGAAAAGCATTCACAGCTGCATGCCATTTTTGCACTGTTTCATTCTTCAATAAATAAGTAAATTATGTGATCTATCTTATAAGTTGTGTGTTTGTCCATTGATCTATGTGCTCAATTTAATATGGTATCAGAGCCTCAGCGAACAAGGCACTTCTCCTCCTTAGATCTCCTACTGGATCATTTTTGAGCAAAATTTATCCTTCCAGCTCTGCACCAGAAGCATAAGGTTTACCACTTAATACCCCAAGTAAAGGAATTATTGATCAAGCTTGATTGATCAACTATGTTGGGTGTGATGAAAACCTGAAATGTGCAGGTTGTCGACCTTATGGTGCCCCTTTTGTGTTTTTTGTAGGTACAACTTCAAATGGATTCATCAGTTCCTCTTCTCAAACTATTCAAAATGGAAGAAGAAGATGATTTCATCTCTGATGAGATAAGGTCTCTATAGGGTGTCTATTGGACTCAAAAAAGAGTGTTTTTGTGAGAATGAATGGCTAAATAAATGTGATGGAGCTTTTGGAACAATAGCAATGGGTTTTTATCCTAGCTTGCACTACCTCAGTAGATCTATTGAAGACCCAAAGGAACTCTAGACAAGATTGGAAAGAACCTTTGGAGTGATTGATGAGGATCATAATAGCACTTTGGAGAGAATATCCAGCACCATAAGCACTCTTGATCCAAAATTATCAGCCTCCACTCTCTCTGATGAAGTTGTTCAAGATGAAGAAGAAGTAGAATCTTCTACACAGTCAATTCGAATTGAAGATAGTTTCCATGCCGTGACTCCTTCTCCTGATGCTCCGAAATGTCATGAGATCTCTGATATCTCATCTCCTCATATTGCTGAAATAGAAGAATACATTCGAATCTATGATATTGAAGAAAAATACTGCTGCACTTCCATGCAAACATTCACTGGTGATTTTCCTTTGAATTATGTGCAAAATTTACCAGTAATTGCTTCCGAAAGTGAAGAGAAATTTGATTTTTCTCCCTCTAATGTTGCTGCTGGTGTGCAAATATGTGATACCTTCGATGTTTTGGAAGAAATATCAGATTACCAGAGTGATCCATTCACTCCCCGTGATCTAGATTTTCCAGCAAATTCCTGCAGGATTGCATGCACCAAAATTCAGAATTTTGAAGAAGAAGAAAGCTGTGCATCCACCATCTCGGTTAACCATTTATTTGAATCTGATATTGACCTTATTGGATCTGATATGATATTATTTAGATATTATTTGATATTTATTGGTTTAATATATCAAATTCATAATCTTTTAGTACTGCTTGTAGTTGTTCTCATCAACTGTGTGAAGAAACAAGTACCGCAAGTCTCCTACAAAACTGTTGCTGGGGATTTGATTCCATTTCACAGTTTTGGATCTGTTTTGAACCTATTTATATCTAATTTAATTTCTGATCTGATATTATTTGGTTGATAGTTTAAAATCCAAGAGCTTTCAGTCATGCTTGTAGCTGCTCTCACTAATTTCGGTGTGAAAAATCAAGTACCACACTTTCTCTTCAAAACTGCTGATGGGGATTTGGTGTTAGTTTTCTCATATGAGGTTGCTGATATTTTATTATGTGATTCATTAGCTATTTCAGAAGCTATATCATACTATAGATCTCAAGAATTCGCTCTCAACAGTCCCATTGCTTCTCTACCATTGATCACATTCTCATCTCCTCACAGAACCGGTAAAGAGGAAGATTTTCTGCATCCGCTTGGACACTTGCTCCTAACACTTGGGGCTGTTCTTACCACTCATAGTTTTCTGTTCATGGATGCAACATGCCAGTTTCTTGAGTGTTCCTCACATGTTCTTAATCCTCAAGAATCTTTTCTCACTTATTAGTTGACTTCAATTTCTCTACATGGGTCTAGTCTTCATCTGAAAACTGTCTATATTTCTGATTTAGTAGAGCATATCATTCTTCTTCAAAAGAGGAAGATTCCTCCAGACATAATGATGGAGAGGTTCACATGCCAGGCCCCAGGATACCTGTGCATAGAAGAACCAGATTGATCTTGATTCTACCTGCTTAATTAGAGGGGGGTATTTTTTCCCATGTGGGTTTTCCCCAGCTCCTTGTATTAAGCAGTTACTTTATTTTACTTGATGTAATGGGTGACCTATGGTATTAGTTACCCATGCCCACAGATTTTCCAAGTTAGCATTCAGGGGTGGTGTTAGGATTATTAATCCTCCCTTCTCCAATTTGGTCATATGTCTAAATCAGGAGTCATGTCTAAATCGGGAGTCCATCCATTCTACTTTTAGGCATTAGCACCATTGGGTCCACTTGGCCTAATTGGGGCACATGTTTCAGTTATTAAAGTGTGGGGAAAACTAATTTAGGATTAATGCCAGTGATTGCACTTGATTGCATCAGTTTATGAGCCTCCTAGACCAATCCCTACAATTTAGGAGCCACTGGGAGTGCCAAAACCAACCAAGGTCAGTTTAGTTCAGTTGATGACTAGTCAAGCTAAGTTAGGAGTCAGTTACATTCAGTTCTAGTCCTCTACATTCAGTTAGCGCTAGGTTTACACGAATGCACTTAGGAGGGGTGCATTTCTCACCCACCACAGTCAGTTAGCCTTATTTAACATTGAATGTAACACTTGAGTTGTGTTTTAGAACTCCGATGAACTTCGGTTATGGTTTAGACAAGGTCAGTTAACTATTGAGTCCTTTGATAGTGATTTAGACAAGGTCTTAGTTACCTACTGTCAAGTAGAGTCTAATCAATTCGAATTTCCTCATGTGGATTCGAATTGCTTGTGGCTATTAAAGCTATTGTACTTCATTGTAATTATTATCTAATTACTCTTTGATTAATGAAAAACATTCACAGCTGCAAGCCATTTTTGCACTGTTTCATTCTTCAATAACTGAGTAAATTGTGTGATCTAGTCAAGCTAAAGTTAGGAGTCAGTTACATTCAGTTCTAGTCCTCTACATTCAGTTAGCGCTAGGTTTACACGAATGCACTTAGGAGGGGTGCATTTCTCACCTACCACAGTCAGTTAGCCTTATTTAACACTGAATGTAACACTTGAGTTGTGTTTTAGAACTCCGATGACCTTGTCTAAACCATAACTGAAGTTCATCGGAGTTCTAAAACACAACTCAAGTGTTATATTCAGTGTTCAGTTTAGTTGATGACTAGTCAAGCTAAGTTAGGAGTCAGTTACATTCAGTTCTATTCCTCTACATTCAATTAGCGCTAGGTTTACACGAATGCACTTAGGAGGGGTGCATTTCTCACCTACCACAGTCAGTTAGCCTTATTTAACACTGAATGTAACACTTGAGTTGTGTTTTAGAACTCCGATGAACTTCAGTTATGGTTTAGACAAGGTCAGTTAACTATTGAGTCCTTCGATAGTGATTTAGACAAGGTCTTAGTTACCTACTGTCAAGTAGAGTCTAATCAATTCGAATTTCCTCATGTGGATTCGAATTGCTTGTGGCTATTAAAGATATTGTACTTCATTGTAATTATTATCTAATTACTCTTTGATTAATGAAAAACATTCACAGCTGCAAGTCATTTTTGCACTGTTTCATTCTTCAATAACTGAGTAAATTGTGTGATCTATCTTGTGAGTTGTGTGTTTGTCCACAGATCTATGTGCTCAATTTAATAAAATGGGACGCTAATTCTAGGATTTGTTGTAGTGCAAGCGCATGGTTTAAGTAAATGAAAAAGAAAAAGCATAAAACACTAAAACCTATGGTGCAACTCGACAGATTTGAGACTATAGAAAAAATGGGTTGACATTTTAAAAAGAAGGGGTACGATTCTAGGCCACGTGATGGCTTAACTGTTCCAGCTAGAAAGCATGTAATTATTTCGAAAACCCTAAGGGTTTTGATGTCCCTTAATTTTTGTTCCTATTCTTGTTGCTGCATTTTTGGCTCTGCAATGAAAGGGAGAAAGGGAGAGTCGAGCTCTCGGATTCTAGTCCTTCATACTTGGCCTTACTCTCGACTCTATAGCAACACCATTTTGTTGGAAAATTGCGTGGTTCGTTGGCCTACACTCTATAAAATTTGTGGAGGGTTTCACAGTAAAAATTTGCGTAATGAATGCTACATACTTGACAACATAGGTAAGCCTCTCTAGTTGAAGTTATACCTCCTTGTGGTTATTTTCCATGAATATAATGAATAAGAAAATAAACGTGCATTGTTTGCAATGCAGGAGGCTTCAGATGAATGGCTGTGTGGACAAGGGAACCGATCTTCGAAGCTAGCATGTGGTCTGGTAAGACCTGGAACCTCCATTCCTTGATCTTGTGACTCTGTTGGTATGTCTATGTTGTGCAAGCTATAGCTAGGTCTACAATCTCTGGAATTGGAATCATTTTCATTTAACTATTAAACCCTTGCGGGAAGCCTATGGCACCCTCATTCGTTTATGAAAAAGGTATCCCTTGACCATGGAGTCTAACCGTGCAGTCTAAGGGGACTGTAATGGAAGCATTACTTGTTTATTTTGTGTAGAAAGAAAACTTGCAAGGTTTGTGTGAATTTAAGACAGAGTTGTCGATGCTATGATATTTGTACTTGTTTTGTTTTTAAAATGAAATCCCGTGAGGGTTTTCCCATTGTAAATACGCAGTTGTAAAAAGTTCAAGTATTTTCTAAATATCAATGTCATTTTTCTAGATTTGTAGTATTTTTTTGAGGTGCCTTTGCGGTCTGTAATGTATGTACTGTAAGTTTTCCTTTTAGAAATTCTTAAGGCTGTATGGCCATTGCAATGCTCATTTTTCGTTTATGAAAGAGAGAGAGAGTATTTTTTGTTTGTGAATCGTGAGTAAAAGAAAAAGGGTTTTTAAGTAGTGATGCTTTTGATAGGAAAACGACGATGACGTAGGTGTAGTTGTGAATTCCTCCTTAAAGTTTTACTGTTGTTTGTTTAGAATATTCTGAAAACTATGATGGTCGTTGGCCTGCAACCAAGGTTGCGACCTGTCAACATTCTTGATTTAGTGTTTTTCTTTGGGTAATTACTTGTATTTTTGGTTGGGTCATGAATCCCTAGATTTGTAACTCTGTTATTGATTGCAAACTATATATATTTAACATATTTAACTTGGTAAATTTCTATGTTTGAATTATAGTTTAGTGTTTATATCGTAACCCTAGCTGTAATGTAAAAGCCTTTGGATAATGAAACTATAGGGTTTGAACCCTCACCTGGTTATGCTTTTTAACTTAGATATTAGTTAGGTTATAAGTGACTTCTCCTTAACTAGAATGGTTAAAAGAGTATATTAGTTGTTTAAGTTTTTATGAAAATAAACTTGAGAAAAAATGATTTATGGAATAAATAATAAGTTTATGACTACTATGATATATATTACATCCTCTATAGAGCTACTTTTGCATCATAATGTTTGAATTCTTAAATATATAGTTTAGATTCTAAGTAAGACTAACTTTGTTGACTGTAATGAAAGTATAGAAATAGTAAATTTTGATCTTTAACGATTCTTTGATTTGCATGAAACTGGTAAGGGGAAAATAAAAGAATACGAAAATATTATCTAAGTGAGCTCGAAAATACTATTCAAGAACTCGATGAAAATAAAAGAAATATTTGCTTAATAATGATTATCCTAATCTATGTATGTAATTATTTGAACTTGGAAACAATTAGATTAGAGTACTTAAATAAAAAAACTAATTATAACTTCAAAGGAAATATCTACTAACTTTCTTTTATAAAACATTTTCTTTATAATGTAGTTACCATCAATCTCTGTAAAGATTAAGACATAATACATAAGATAATATATAGGACTACGATTTGTTTAACTTGTTCCAACTTCAAAAAAGTCACTAGATTATAGAATTTCATCAATAATCATAAACTTCCAAATACAGATTTGGAATAAAATCACAAATAATAAATAAAACAGCTTAGAACCTGAATAAAATGCAGAAGGGGGACAAACACCCAAAGGAGACTGTTCCTCCCAATCGCCTCCTGAAGCAGCCCAAATCACTTTCTTTAGGACCCTCGAGCTTGTGCATTGAACCACTAGGATGAAGAGGCTGTGTAACAGTACACACAAAACTTCCTGAAGATTATCACTCAATATCAGACTTAACTCAACAATTTCACTTTATCTTTCCCCTCATCGAATTCCTTGTGTGTCTGACTTTTCAGTTTGCAGTAGTCACAAGGTTCAGTAACTTGGAATAGAATGTAGTGAGCCTCCTACTCAATTCGATGGTATTTATAAGATTGCCTAGGTATTTGGGTCAATTTTGAAATTAAATGAGCCATCTGCTCAGTTCCTCTTCTCAGGGAACATGACCGCATTTTAGGGATTTTGCTTTCTGCAACAACTAGAAAGGGAAATGCTAGTGCTACAACTTGTCATTCAGCCTTCTACAACTGCTCATTCCTCTTATTGGGTTAGAGAACACTCTTTCAACAGTCTCCTTTGGATATGTGTCTCTCCATTTAATTGTGTTAAATAAATAAATATTCAATTACAGTCATCCTTGACTAACTTGGTTATAAAAACTTTACAATAATTTTTAACATAATGTTTTCTCAAATAAATAAAAATATTTATTTTTCAGTTCTAGGCAGGTTCCAAACACCCACCCTTAAGTTCGACATCGTCCTCTATGTTGCTTAAGTTTATTCTAAGTCTTCACGGAAAAGAGCTAGATATGCCTCTTGCATACGACTCTCCAATTCCCAGGTTGGTTCATCTGGACTGAGGTGTTTCCATTGCACCTTTACCTATCCAATGGTACGATTCTGAAGAAAAATTTCCCTCCTGTCGAGAATATAGTTTGGTTCCACCTAAAAATCTCGTTCAGGTTCTACCTAAATAACATTCTAGTCGATCACATGAGTAGCATCATGCACACACTTTTTCAATATAGAAATATGAAATACAATATGTATTCTAATATTAGGTGGTAAAGCTAACCGATACACTATTGATCCCACTCTTGCTAATATTTTGAATGGTCCACATTACTTGGGTGCTAATTTAGCACAACTTCCCAACTTAAAGGAGCTCTTTCTTAGTTTTATCTTGACAAATACATTCTCACCTACTTGGCATTCTTTCTGAGTTCTTTTAAGATCTGCATGACTCTTTTGTCTATCCTGTGCAGTTTTTGGATTGCCTTATACCTGTTTCACTGTTAGTTCCAGTTCTTTTAACAAGTCAGGTCCTAACATCAACCTGTCAATTGGATTACTCCATGAAATGGTAGTATTACATTTCCTACCATACAATATTTCAAAAGCACTAAGTTTAGCTGAAGCTTGATAATGATTATTATATGCAAATTCGAGTAAGTGCAAATAATCTTCCCATTTCTTGGGATAGTCTCTAACATACATTCATAACATGTCTTCTCAAACTTGATTGCCTCTTTCTATTTGTCCATCCCTTTTGCGGATGATAAGCAGTACTAAAATTCAATTTAGTATCTAGACCTTTAAATAATGACTTCCAAAAATTATCAGTAAACTTAGGATCTCTGCCAGAGATTATTACCATTGGAATTCCGTGCAACCAAAAAAATTATTTCATAAAGATATCAGCAATGTTAGCAGCTTTATGAGTGGTTTTAACAGGTATAAAATGTGCTTCCTTACTTAGTTTGTCTACCACTACCATTATAGAATCATTTTGTTTTTGATTTTTAAGCAATCTAGTTATAAAATCAAGACTGATAACTTCCCATTTCACATTTGGAATTGGCACTGGGTGCAAAATACTTGCTGGGTGTTGATGCTCAGCTTTAACTTGTTGACATTCTATACACCTAGCTATATATTCAACAACTTCATTCTTCATATTAGGCCAGAAAAAATCCCTCCTTAGCATTGTTATCATCTTTTAATAACCCGGGTGTCCAGAATAAGGAATTTTATGTACTTCATTTAAAATCATCAATTTAATTTTGTTAGAATAATCAACCCATAGTTTACCCACTTAGACATTAATTTCATTATTTCTGTCTTATTTGCCTAGTTCATGTGTCCCACCTTGTGCAAGTTGCTAATTGCCTATCCACAAAGGTCCAACTTGCCATATTTGACCCATGTAGTGCTTGGGAAAGCCTTAGGAATCAAATCTGCTTTATTCCTGGCCTCCTAGGTGCCTATCTGCTTTTTCTGCTTTACTGCCTGCTTTTTCAGTGTTTTAAGGCACACAGGAAAGCAAGACTAGGTGAGGTGAACTAGTTTTTTGTCCTCTTCATCCTCCACTCTTTTCTCCATGAAAAAGCATGTATGAGCTGCCATTCCACCACTCTTTAGCTTTCCCATGCGCCCTTGCCAATTCGCGAGCTCCATGACAGATTTGAAATCAGCTTTTTACACCTATGGGGGATTTGCTTAATTATAGTAAGCCTGGTTTATGCTAGACTTGGATGCTTCCTCATGCATTCGAACTCTTGATGTATTCTATATATTCAGCAACCTATGTTATTACAGGGTTGGCTATTGTACACTCAGTTAATATAATTTTGTGTTACAGCTCCATATTCAGTCTCCATTGTTAGCAATTTTGCATGATCAATTGATAATTATTGTGGGTGAAATTAATCTACTGCTGGCCTAAATTTCTACATGGTATCAGAGCCATTGTAGGTTGTCACTCTCCTTCAAAAATTGTTTTGCAGGTTCGACATCAAGACTGGGAGCCTTCTACTGACAGCCGGGACAGATTTTCTAGAGTTATGGATCAGTCACAGAAAACTATCTTGACTCCCTTCAACTATTTTGAATGGAAAGCAGAGATGGATATATTGTTGAGAGCGAAAGGCCTCTATAGGGTGACTATGGCTATAGAAGCAGAGCCCAATGCTGCTGCAGAGAAGATCAAATGGCACAATCGGAGAGATGAGGCTTATGGCCTCCTATGTCTCAGTATTTTTCGAGACCTCCTTTTCCATCTCGATGGATTAACATCACCGGATCAAGTATGGGAGAAGCTTTCTAAGATTTTTGGAAAGACAGATGAGATGAGGGGACATCAGATCGAAAATGAGCTGATTTCTCTGAGTCCCAGTAGCTTTGAATCCCTGCAGCTATATTTCTCCAAGTTCAAAGCACTAGTTTTGCAGTTGAAGTAGTGTGGTATCGAAAAGAAAGATGATCATCTTGTACTGGCGATCCTCTCAAAGCTAGGACCTGATTACTCAGTCTTTGTTTCGACCTTCTATGCCACAAAACTCACAGCTCGAACCTAGAAGATGCCTAGCCTTGCAGATTTCATGGAATCTCTCACACAAGAACAGGACAAGCTGGTGATGATGGGCACCATCAAACCATCCAAAGATCAAGATTTGATTGCTGGAGATTCGAAGGTGGACTCAAAAAGCAAGAAGAAAGCTAAAAAGCCACCTGAACAAAAGAGAGACAAGAAGCAGTCTCCAGAGGATCAACAAGGTCCCAAGAAAAATACCCAGAAGAAGAAAAACAAAGGTGAAATGAATAAATGCACATACTGTAATAAGGGCAATCACACTGAAAGCTCTTGTATGAAAAAGCAGATTGATATGCTAACCCAAATCCTGGAGAAGAATGGCATCTCCCTTCCAGAAAGCTCAAAGAAGAGAGAAGGAGGATCAAGTTCAGATGACAGAGAGAGAGTTCATGCATTGGTTGCTGGCACATCAAGCTCACCCAGTTTTATCATTGATTCTGGAGCTTCAAGACACATGGTTTCGACTAAGGAGGCCTTCTCCTCACTAGACGAGTCGAAAGGACCATCTATTGTACTGGGAGATGACTCTCTCACTGAAAGTTTGGGCAAAGGGAGGATTGATCTTGATCATGGTCAGTTCAACAATGTGCTGTATGTGCCTGGCCTCACCTCCAACCTTCTATCAGTGTATTAGATGAATCACACTGGGTCTCCTAAGAAAGTCATATTCTCCCCAGATGAAGTTGAGATCACAGAAATCTCAAGTGGTAGAGTCATTGCAAAAGGAGTTGTGAATCATGCTCAAAAGGTATACATGTTTTCACACTTCCTACCTTACTCAAACCCCTCTGCTCTTCTTATCCATGCTAATGAAGCTAGGAAGCTATGGCATGAAATATTTGGCCATCTAAATTACAAGTATATGTCTGATCTTAGTGAGAAAGAAATGGTCATAGGGTTTCCCAAGATAAAATTTTCCAAAGGAGTCTGCCAAGGTTGTATCCTAGGAAAACACCCAGAGCACAAATTTGAGAAAGCTAGTCATGAGAGAACCTCTGCACCCCTCGAGCTGATTCATAGTGATTTTGCTGGCCCATTCCCTCATATGTCCATGAGTCAGGCCAAATATGCATTGACCTTTATTGATGATTTTTCCAGGTATTGCTGGGTTCACTTCCTGAAACACAAGTCTGAAGTTTTTGGCCTATTCAAAGTCTTTAAACCTTTGGTTGAAAACCAGTTTGGAAGGAAACTCAAGGCCCTCAGATTTGACAATGGTGGTGAGTATGTCAAGTCTGAGTTTATTAACTATTGTGCAGATGTAGGTATTCATATGTAGCATTCTATCCCTTACACACCACAGCAAAATGGTGTTGCTGAGAGGAAGAACATATCACTGAAGGAGATGGCAACATGCATGATGGAGGCCAAAACTTTTCCACCAAAGTACTGGGCCGAAGCTATCAACTGTGCAGCCTATATTCAGAATAGGGTGCCTCACAAACAACTTGATGGCATAACTCCCTTCGAAGCATGGAGTGGGCACAAGCTAGATGTGACCCATTTTAGGATTTTTAGCTCAAAGGCTTGGGCTAGAATCCCAACAGAGAAGAGGAAGGCTTTGAAGCCCCAAAACCAAGAGTGTATTTTTGTTGGATACTCTGAAGATTCAAAAGGGTACACGTTGATAAATTTGAGCAAAAACAAAGCCTTCATCGAAAGGTGTGTTCAGTTTGAAGAAGAACCCCTTGTAGTAGTGGAAGTTGGTGAAGCCTCTTCACCACCTGAACCTCAAGAAGTAAGTAAAGAGTTTGTTGAACATGATGATTCTGATTTTTCTGATGGAGATGAGTTTATTACAGACCCAAATATCCCCACAAGGCCAAAATGGGCAGCCAAGACACTACATGCAGCAGGTGAGCTAGCTGGGGATCCCAATGACCCAAGGAGGACTAGATCTCAATTTGAGAGTGGTCTGTGCATGAAGGATCCTATGTTTGATGAAAAATTCTATTTGATGGTGGAGTATAATCCTCAAACATATTAAGAAGCAGCAGGAGATCCAATATGGCAAGCTGCCATGAAGGAGGAGTTCAGCTCACTCTAGAAGAGCAACACATGGGAGCTAGTGGATCTTCCTCCAGGAAGAAAGTTAGTCCAGTGTAAGTGGGTCTATAAGACCAAATTTGCTGCTGGTGGTTCACCACTGAAGTACAAGGCTATATTGGTAGCTAAAGGCTACTCACAGGTTCAAGGCATCGATTACAATGAGACCTTTGCCCCAGTGGCAAAGATGGATTCCAGCAGGCTAGCTCTAGCCATTGTAGCCTCAAGGCAATGGGAAGTACATCATATGGATGTAAAATGTGCCTTCCTGAATGGAGATCTCACTGAGGATATATATATGCAGCAGCCTCAAGGTTTTTCTACTAACCCTTCTCTTGTGTGCAGGTTGAGAAAGTCATTGTATGGGCTAAAACAAGCCCCTAGGGCTTGGTATGCCAAGATAGATAGCTTCTTGCTATCTCTGAATTTTGTTCGGTGCAAATCAGATCCAAATGTATATTTGAAGGTAGTTAATGGTTCATTCATGATCATCGTGTTATATGTTGATGACCTCCTCATTACAGGAAGCTCACAGGCTGAGATTGCTTCCTTAAAGGGTGCTATGAACCAAGCCTTCTCCATGACAGATTTGGGGCTCTTAAGTCAATTTTTGGGGCTTGAGATCTCTCAAACCAAAGCTGGAATCAAGGTGCACTAGTCCAAATATGCCTTGGATTTTCTGATCAAATTCAGAATGCAAGATTGCAAAGCAATCAAAACTCCTTTCCTTTCAGGAGTGAAGCTAGAAGAAGAGGATTCTCCACCGATGGTAAACAATACACTATATAGGAAATTGATTGGATGTTTATTGTATCTGACACATACTCGACCTAATATTTGTTATGCAATAAGTGTGGCTTCTAGATACATGGATCATCCTCATGAGATCCATTGGAAAGCAGCCAAAAGGATCCTCAACTTTGTTTAGGGAACAAGGACACACGGGATCTTCTATAAAGCAAAATCTGATCTTGATTTGGTTGGATTTACTGACAGTGATTGGGCAGGTGATAGCACAGACAAAAAGTCCACTTCAGGATATGTGTTCATGCTTGCAGAAGGGCCAATTAGCTGATTAAGCAAGAAAAAGAGTGCCATTGCACTCTCATCTACAGAAGTAGAGTACAGAGGAGTTGTTAATGCAGCAACTCAATGTTTATGATTGCAGGGTTTACTTGGAGAGTGTGGCTTCGAACCTGAGTACTCAACTACCATATACTGTGATAACCAGAGTACCATTCAAATCTGCAAAGATCCAGTTTAGAAGCAGAGAACCAGACACATTGAGATTCACATGCACTACATCAGAGAGCTTGTGCATGATGACACCATTCACCTACTCTTCTGTTCATCTTCAAAACAAGTAGCTGATATCTTCACCAAATAATTTTGTGAGAAGACCTTCAGTAATCTCAAATCACTGCTGGGGATTGCTGATCATGCTGTAAAGGCATGAGTGGAGACAAGATTCTACAATTTTGTTTTAC
>LPNX010877200.1:518966-582455 GCA_001517045.1 Pseudotsuga menziesii
AAGCATTAGGAATCAAATTTGCTTTATTCCTGGCCTCCTAGGTGCCTATCTGCTTTTTCTGCTTTACTGCCTGCTTTTTCAGTGTTTTAAGGCACACAGGAAAGCAAGACTAGGTGAGGTGAACTAGTTTTTTGTCCTCTTCATCCTCCACTCTTTTCTCCATGCAAAAGCATGTATGAGCTACCATTCCACCACTCCTTATCTTTCCCATGCGCCCTTGCCAATTCGTGAGCTCCATGACAGATTTGGGATCAACTTTTTACACCTATGGGGGATTTGCTTAATTATAGTAAGCCTGCTTTATGCTAGACTTGGATGCTTCCTCATGCATTCGACCTCTTGATGTATTCTATATATTCAACAACCTATGTTATTACAGGGTTGGCTATTGTACACTCAGTTAATATAATTTTGTGTTACAGCTCCATATTCAGTCTCCATTGTTAGCAATTTTGCATGATCAATTGATAATTGTTGTGGGTGAAATTAGTCTACTGCTGGCCTAAATTTCTACAAATTTCTGGCATGTTAGGTACATAAATTCTGTTTTTATACAACATTAATCTTTTTTCATTTAAATTGTAATCTGTTTTTACATTTTTAGATTCATTCTTAGTTGTTTTTTCACTTAGATTTTGGTATTCCTTGTCCATTTTTATCCCTTCTTCCAATTTATCGTTTAATTATGTTTTATAACTGTTAATGGCAGCTATAAAATTTGTTATTGCATTTATGCTTAAGGCATCAACCACTTTGTTTTCCTTTCTTTTGATGTGTTTGATCTCAAAATAATATTTGCTAACGAAAGCTAAACATCTAGCTTTCCTTGCATTCAAATTTTGTTGATCAAACAAATATTTCAAGCTTATGTTATCAGACATTAGTAAAAATATTTTACCAATTAAGTGATGGCGCCACATTTACATAGCATGAATTACAGCAGCCATCTCTAAATCATATGTTGCATAGTTATTTTCATGTGTTTTTAGCTTCCATGATTCATAAGCGATTACGTGACATTCTTGTGTTAGTACTCCACCCAAACCTTCATTGCATGCATCAATGCACGCAACGAAATCCTTGTCTGGATCTGCTATTTTTAGTATAGGTGCAGTAGTTAATAATTCTTTTAATTTATTAAAAGTTTCCTCACACTTTTGATCCCAAACAAATATTTTTCCATTTTTCTGCAAGGATGTTATGGGATTTGCGATCTTCAAGAATCCTTCTATGAATTTCTGGTAATAACCCGTAATTCCCATCAAAGATCGTACATCTGTTACACATTTGGAAATATTCCAATCAATTATTTCTTTTATCTTATCCGGGTCTACTAATATTCCTTCCTTGGATATCACGAGACCTAGATATTGTATCTTATCTTTATAAAATTCACATTTACTGAATTTAGCATACAATTTATGTTCTTTTAGAATCTGTAGTATTATTTGCAAGTGTTCATCATGTTCTTCTTTCATTTTAGAATAAATTAGTATGCCATTAATGAAGACGACTACCAATTTATCTGAGTATTTACTTAAGACGCTATTCATTAAACACATAAAGGTTGCTAGATCATTCATTAGCCCAAAGAGCATCACTACAAACTCATAGTGTCTGTATAGCTTGGAAAGCAGTTTTAAAAATATCTTCATCTTTAGTTCTAACTTGATGATATCTAGATCTCAATTTTATCTTTGAAAATATCGTCGCTCTAGGTATCTGATCAAATAGATCATCAATGCGGGGCAAATGATATCTATTTTTAATTGTTATTTTGTTTAGTTGACGGTAGTCTATACATAGACGTAATGTACCATCTTACTTTTTAACGAATAAGACAGGTTCTCCCCAAGGGGATACACTTGGTCTTACATAATTTTTGTCTATTAGTTCTTGTAGTTGTAATTTTAATTCGTTAAGTTCTAAAATCTTATTCGATAAGGAGCCTTTGAAATTTCTATAGCTCCTGGTAATAACTCAATAGTAAAATCCATATCTCTCTTTGGAGGTAATCCTGGAATTTCTTCTGGGAAAACATCTGATAAATCTCATAAGATTGGAATATCATCAAAATTCAGCTTATATTCTTTATCCATGTGTTCATTATTTATTATATGTACAACAAAAAATTTACAACATTTTGTTACAACCTTTTTCATTTGTAATGTTGAGATTTGTCTAACCGAAACTTTCCTAGGTATCCCTTTGACTGTAATTCTTTCTCCTTTGTCATTTAAACAAGTAAATGTTTTCAGAAAATAGTTTAAAACTACTTGATGCCTTTCTATTCAATCCATACCTATTAAAACATCATAAGACCCTAATGGTAAAATGTTAAGATTTACTTGAGTTTTGAACTGGATCATAAAAATTTCACAACTTTCAACATAATTAACTGCTTTTCTTTTGGTTCCTATAGCCAACTTTCAACTTTTAACTGCTTTTCAAATTTTCTCTTCTTTTTGTATTGCAAGGAAATCACGAAGGATACACATTCCCAATCTTGATTATTTTTATTGCCATGAAATAGGGAATTCATTACCAATGGGAATTCCTTTGACATTGAGAAACGTGGATTATAGCCTCACAATTTGCATATGTGATGCGCATGCTTGTAAAAATGAAAGCTCTTATCTGCTTACATTTCTATGTAATAATTGTTTAATAATACGAAAAATCACATTCTATACATGATATGCGACAGAGAATGGAAAACTTGACACATAAAAAATAATTTTTGATTATATTTGAATCAGAGACGCATATTTGATCAAAATTTATTGCCTACTATCAAGTATGCTCATAAGCATAGACATTGGTTGAATAAAAATAATGTCTGTTAAAAAGTGCATTGATTGTGCCCCTTGGAATGTTAATAATCAGACGCATGGCCAATTAGGTATAACTGTAGGACATAGATACAATGCCAAGCTGGATGGAGATTCAAGAATTCCCTTGATATTATAAATATGAGGCTTCCCACTAACTCTGTTGTCATGGTCATTTATAAGCTTCTTCTTGGGCATCTTCATCTACTCCCTTTTTCTGGT
This sequence comes from Pseudotsuga menziesii, assembly GCA_001517045.1. NCBI lineage: Eukaryota > Viridiplantae > Streptophyta > Pinopsida > Pinales > Pinaceae > Pseudotsuga > Pseudotsuga menziesii. Next base: position 522,020 of record LPNX010877200.1, read on the forward strand.
CTAGAGGAAGGAGAAGGTGCCAATATTCTCTTGTGGATGTAATTGAGGGACCTCCGTCCACCCTCTTATAATATTCAGAAGATACAATTAATAACATAGGCAATAAACCATTATGATGCCTTTGGAAAAATGGCTCAGAAATTAGTAGACAGTGTTGTTCTAGGTTCCATAGTTTGGAAAGTGTGCTTGTGTTTGGATTGACCATAGCTTGAATCATTTCTTTGATTTATTTTATCAATGTTCATTGTTGTATCACTTTCTCTGGAAAAGAGTGACCTAACTATTTACCCTTACTGCAATTTGCATGTTGATGGGTAACACTAAACTCTAATAAAATGATGGGCTTTATCATAGGTGAATGTTTGAGCTAAAATCTCGTGACTTGCACTTGATCTATAAAAAACTGTGCAAAAAAGTAGTAGAGACCATCTAGTCAGCAATATCTGAGATGATTGTTTCATTCTATGAATCAAAACAAAACCATTTCTTTATTTTGGAAGCATCCCTAAAATAATGACCAAGCATTTTTTTCACATGAAATACAAGAAAAAGGAGAAGAAAATGGTTAGAGTTAATGTGTGTAAAACCTTAGTCAATAAAATGAAGAGATTTGATGTCTATCCCATGTTTTTTTATTTTTAAAGGATGTCCTATGCAACATTTGGGAAATCTATATGGCCAAGTCAAACCTTCAAAAGTCAAACCTCCAAAGTGTAGACTGTCCTCCAATGGTCACCGCCACAATTCTAGAGACAACTAGCATATTTCTCCATCCTATTATTGTTCACCATATATATGGGTGCATGATGACTACTCTTGGGCTCTTGGAGCCCCTTACCACACTAGTGTACTACTATAAATATATTTTATGATCAATCACTTAACGTATAGTTCAAAATTTCAGTTCTTAATATTTAAATTTTTTCATTTACATTTTCTCCATACCTGGTTGTTGTGCAACACCCGTGGAGCAATGCTTGTACTCATACATAATATTTAATTCATACTTGGTATATTGACATACAAGTATTACCTGTCATACTACTTGCATTTTGGACATACACACATCACCAATTGGATTCCAATAACTTCCATTACAAGCATGTTTCATTGCCTGCACCAATAACCAAATTGTGGCGATGTATACATTTAAGATTTCAGTTTAAACTTTATTTCTAAATGCTCAAGAAATACAATAATGTAATCTCAATTAAACCAAAATATTTTATTTCTAAATGCTCTAAACACAATAGTGTAATCTCAATTCCACCAAAATATTTTATTTCTAAATGCTATAAACACAACAGTGTAATCTCAATTCAACCAAAATATTTTATTTCTAAATGCTCCAAACACAACAGTGTAATCTCAATTCAGCCAAAATTAAAATTACAGTGAACATAAGCTGAAAAAGATATATGTGAATAATATTTGACTAGAATGGAGATTGAAGAGCTAAGAAAGATCAATACTTTGATGCTAATTCTTGTAATTAAAGCAACAAAAACATGATGTTTTGTGTGGTTTTCATTAAGCTTTTTTGTTTCTTGTAAATGACAAAGGTTGTCCAATTTAGATATGTTTTTGTTTTTCTTTTAACATCTTTTGAGAGATTCTTGGATATTTTTCTTGAAATAAAATATTTTTAAGTCAACAATTATTGTGAAAAAATGATGCCTCATAGAGTTATGTTTTAACTCTTTCCTTTTTTTATTAGTTTAAAATTTTTAAAAATCAAATATTTTTCCTTTAACTATTCATGGCTCTAACTCTAAGATACACAGTTCAATATCATTCTTCCATTGAAAATTCATGATAAAGATCCATGGATAAAGTACATGGCATAATTCATCTTATATGAGGCCCATTCCATGGGAAAAAGGCACCTTTGCATTACTATCAGTCATAAAATCTGTGACCCCATTACCCACCATGTATCCCTGTAAAATTAATCGTAATCAATATCAACCACATAGATATTGTGTGCAAACCCATGAAATCTTGATGGTGAGAAAAGTAACTTAGAAGTACACAAATTCTTGTAAATAAAATGCAATAAAAGGAAATGAACAAAGTGCAAGCTTTAACTCTGACTCCCATGAGTAAAACATTTTTGAAGAATTTCAATAGTTCTATAACTGAATGTCAATTAGAATTTTCTATGGAAATCATCTCCCGACCACAATGCCCGCTATCCATAACCTCCTGTAACTGAACTGTATCTTGGCGCTGGCCTTAAGGGGACTCCTGGGCACTGAAAAATTGGCACACATGACATATTGGGTACGTAGAACTAGGCATGAAAACATTCTTACTTTCCTAGTAACGTGTTATTGGAAACTGTTGGTAACTGAGAACCTCTTAGGTGATCATTTGATCAAATCCATAGGCAGTGATTGATCACATAACATTAGGAATAAACATAGGAAAAGATAGAATAAAAGTTTAGTCCGGTCAATAAAAAAGAAAAGAGGACCGTCATAATAAATCAAATCTAGGATTTATAGGATTTATGGGATTGGTGGTGCTTCATTTTAAGGAAGAAAAGAAGAAATAATGTATCTATTCATACCCTTCATTAATCCATTTTTATATATGTAATTATATCCTGAAGCCCCATAAAGAATTAGACTATCAAGAATGATCTTTAGCCATCACTTGAAATATTAGCCTTTATGTTGCCTCTCAGCTCCCCAGAAATGAGGATTAATTTGGTGAGAAAAATGAAGTCGAAGACTTATAGGTCTCACATTCTATCTGAGTCATCGAGTTGCAAGAATTCTTATTCCTACTACAACCGATTCCAAGCCAATTCCAGTTCCAGCTTCATCGCTTCCCTCATCATTTGTCTCCCTCTTCATCCGTTCACTTCTTTTATTTAGAGACCTCCCACACAATAATGACAATATCTAAGATATAATGGCCCTGAATGAAACCAATTCGCTAAAAAAACTATTGGATAAAAAATGTGTCTAATACACAATGTCAGGGCCTTAGGCAATATTTTTCAGGAAGTGTTCAACAAAGTAATCAAGTAGATAGACAACAGGATGGTAGGAATAACCGTATTTGTTAGATTCAGAGTAAGTGTTTCTTTCGTTTCTATGGTTGTTCCTCCCTTGCAGGAGAGGAAAGGTGTATACAGGAATATCATGAGACAACCCAAAGAGAGAATGGAAGTCTAATAGGGAGAGGTATCACTAGATGGGATTGAAGACCAATAAGTGAGTTATTTATACCAAGAATTCTTCTTATGGCTAGATCCAATCTCCTGGTCCTTGAAGAAAGGAAAAATAATTTCACATTTTTCCTTTTGGGAAGGGAGGATTAGGGAAATCCTATTGATTTTTGTGACGGAAAAGAATGAAAAAATATCCAGGTGTTGCTCTCCATCTCTGATCCCAAATAGGTGCTTATAATTAAATTCAATTTTAGTTTCATTCCCGCTATTCACCATGAACTTGCCTTGGTGCATGGTGCATCCCTTTCAGTATCCTTTCAAAATGCTTGCCTCCTGCCTGCCACCTGAATTTTGAGATGAGGTACCCACCACCTGTAGCATATGAGGTCCTGCCACCTGAATACTACAGCTGAAGGATGGTTTTGAACCTTTGGATCTTCCTACTTTTGGAAACCCACAACAATGCTATGTGAAGGTCACCAATTGAGTAGGGAAAGGAAGTACCAAAAAGGTGGGAATTCTTTGTAAATGGGACACTTCAACTTCCTATCTTTGGTTTCGACTTTAGTTCCCAATCATGATTTAGTTTCCTAAGGACTCTATGCCAGTGAGGCGCTTCTCAAATTGATTTTATCAATCACACTTCTGTTTGAATGTCCAATACTTTGATGGCAGTTGGGAACCCTACAAATAGGATACATAGTTTAAGTGGTATGTTGTCAGATGAGTGCAATCGATAGATATGGAAAACCCCTATCGGTGATAGGTGTGTCAAATCAGGCTGAGTAAGTTTAGGGTGATTCTCTGGCTACACAAGGGAACTATTTATTGTATTTATTAGGAGCATTCAGATGGTGGTACTAGTAGACCAGAGGCTTAAACTACTTAGATGACTGGTACTTAGACCGGAAGAACTTCTAGCTATTCTTCTGGTCTGGATCTCAGTCAACAAACATGGTAAACTACTAAGTAAACTACGGAATGGCTCGACAGCGTGTAGGTTTATACTTTTGGTTAAAAATATTAGGAAATTCACCCTAGATCATCTCTAGTGTATGATTTCTCATCTTGACAAGAACCATATTTTATCAATGCAAAAGTTACAATCGGATGGAAAAAGTGTTTCGACCAACCACCATTCCAAGTTAATACAATTTAGACATGAGTATGGAAGGGAAAGGGGCATGAATCCCTAGTTTCCTAAAACTTCCTCTAGTATTGGTAGGGCATTAGGGATCGAACTGTTATGCTCATGACTTACAACACCCAATGATGGCGAACCATGGAGTGGCGGCGACCATGGAGAAGCACGTTGGAAATCGATGTAGAGGCGATGGTATGCAATGGGGTAGCCAAAATATTAGTCATATATTCGTACACAAAAAAATGGAGGTTTTTTCATTGAACATAAAATAGTAAAACATGGCTCAAATTATAGATCTTGAAATTACAAAGAGTTCTTACGTGTAAACGCAGAACAACAGAGAAGGCACTCCATGGGCAGGCATTTGAAACCCTCAAACAACATGCTCTCCCAGCAAATCATGGGCTCTCGTAGCCAATGAAAGAATATTTACCAGTTAATTGCAAATCTTGTACACCATAGAAGCTAGGTTTCAAATCTCAAGCTCTCGCAGCAAATCACAAGCTCTGGTGGCTGAAGAAAAGACCTACCAGATACCGAAAGAAGAGGAAATTAGGTACATCGGATTGGAAATTAATAACTCAATCCAAAACCTTAGCAATGAAAAACGGATGGAGGGGCTATCCATACTCTTTTTGATAAGTGTTTGTTCACCAGAATACTTGGATAATCCTTTTTCCAAGTTAGCATCATCTTTAGCTTGCATTTGAGCAATTTCAGAGTTCTAGGCTTATACACAAATTTTAATTAAAAAAAGGGTGATCAAATTCAACCGAAAAATCCCATTTCTGAAGAAATTTCAGAGTTCTAGAGCTAAAATTTTACCAGTTGAATATCAATTAAACTCAAAAACAATAAATTGAAAAAAATTGGGATGGCCATAGATTGAAACATACCTTGTTCCATTGAAGCCTTGAACACGGTCACCTTGAGCTTGAGTGAAATGTAATCTTAGAAGGACGCCTATCATATGGTAATGAAAGGGGAAGATTGTTCTACATTGGCACCCACCACTTAACGTTGGCGCCAAAACCCACATCATTAAACTACACTAATATGGTGTCGTGTGGTATGGTAGAATGAAATTTGTATTTGTTTAACTTGTTTTGTTTTTTAAATTTTGTTTTATTATTATTATTATTATTATTATAAATACGTAAGTTAATTTTTTTCTCATATATATTATTAGTATATAGTAAAAAAATACTTAGCAACATTTTCTTTTAAATTTATAATGCAAATAGTTTAATAATTAATATTATTTATATATAAAATATTTAAAAACAAATGTATATAGGTAATTTGTATAGTTATTTTAAAATATATAAGCCATAGCTCACCACTAGGACATTTCCATAGCTAATTTGGTGTCAATAGTGGAGTTTTGATACATGAGGAGGTCTACAGTTTACTAAGTTATAGGGGGTATTTGAATCCATCGGTAGTCTTAGAATTTAGTAAAATGTACAAATTCATTGTCAAAATTGTAATTTTCCATTGCGGAACTGATCCACAACTAAAAATGACCAAATAAACGACCAATTGTTATGTAGTCATTTTTAGTCTGGATATCCCGTGACCAAATTTGGTCATTTATCTTGGTCTTTTTTAGTTTAGTTTTATCCCGTGACCAAAAGTGGTCATTTATCTTGGTCTTTTTTAGTTATCCCACTTAAATGAGTCAATTTTGGTCATTTATCCCTTGAAAAAAATTGTGGTGACCATAATTTTTGGTCTCCTGGTAACTAATCTCTCATTTTGCACTAATGTTAACACTCTTTATGTAAAATTGTTGTATAAACCATGTAACTTCTTAATGAGAATTGTCTTCATGCCACCATAAGGGGATATTAAATCATTATTTCTATACTTAGTAGAGTTCTTGGCATGAGAAATATAGGCAAAATAAAATGAATTAGGCATCAACTAAATATAGTAGGAGTTGTTGGTAGTCAACTTGCTCATGGGGATGTAAAAAAAAAAGGTGAAGAAACAAATTTCAATCTGAGTTAAGGGAATGTTAAATGTAGAGTTCCTAAAATATTTGACCTAACTCATAATAGGAATTTTTTATCATAAACTTTCAAGTATCAATAGCAACCATTTTTTTGCAGTTACAAAGGTATAATCTAAGGTTACCATGTATAATATTTTTTTGAATTTGCATATTTATATTATTTGGAATATGTTTTTAGAAGAGTAGGGAAGTGAGGAGAGCCTCCAACAAGATAGAAGGATGTTGTTCCAATTTTCAAAAAGGAATCATAGTCCATAATAGTGTGCTTTTAAATGAAATACAACATTGTAATCCTCTATGCTCCTCGCCTTCATTATGAACTCATTATGTTCACCATATTCATATAGTTTTTGTTGGGGCGGGAGAAACTAAAAAGTTGATTAGATTCATGGGTGTTCTGAAAATCTTTAGAGTATTAATTTATTTGCATTTAAGCCTATATATCTGTGTGGCTTCAAGAATTTAAAATTTCTAGACGGATACTAATGCTCTAGTTATATTTTAGTTATATCACCTAGCTTAATCTATAGATGTCTATTTTGGGACACAACATGGGCATTTATTGATGGGATATCATTTTGACATCAAAAAAATGTTCTAAGGAAATTCATTAACCACTTATTAAATCGAACATTAGAAGAATTTTTTTTATAATGAAGGTATGTTGCCAACTTCTTTAGTCCACACTCATGTTTTCTCTTAGAAAATGGGTTCATTGCATCTCTTGGACAAAGCGTTGGTTATCCCTTTACATTCCCAATGACAGACTCTTTGAAAATGAGTGTAAGTAAAATGGGTTGATTCCATCTCTTGGAAAAAGCATTGGTTGTCCTTTTACATGCCCAAAGATGGACTCTTTGAAAATGGTTGTAAGTTCAAAGTATGAAGACAATTTCTATAAAGATTAAATGTTAGTTAACTAATGTTAATCGGTAGGTACCATCAATGCATCTTTGAATTAATACTTTTCTATCCTTTCTAACTCTTAAGTTGAAACCTAACAAATCCATTGATAAATGAAGGTTTGGACAAGGTTTCCTTGATATGAATACAAATAAGACCTCAAAAATTTTGATCCAACAAGAAAAAGTAGACAAATTATTTGATTCATGGATTAAAATGGTCTATTAAATATCCACCTAAAACTTAGACTATATGGAAAATAGAAACGTGAAATTATGTGGAAGCTAATATAAAAGAGAATATCCAATGTCAAGGTGGTGGTTCTCAGATTGATTCATTTGGTTCCTCTAATCATGGAGCAAAGGATGTTGGGACAAGAATGAGTATTTCCTCTAGAAAAGGATAATTAAGTGGAAACAAATGTTGGTATTAGTGTTGATATTTCTCATGTTTTTTGTTTAAATGTAACTTTCTGTAGTCATGGATTCAACATGTGCTTTCAAATTTGTGATTTTTTAAGATGAAATTAATTTATATGCTATTACCAAATTTGCAACCAGTGAGGCTTCATGTTCTCCATGCTCAAATTTTTCTACTATGTTTATGTTGTGGCTAACTTTCACTACAAGATTTTGAATGATTTTCCACTCAAAAGTTGTTCAATAGATCTCTCTACCTAGAGACCCCATTAAAATGGTTGGTTCCATGACCAATGGTATCAAAGTTGAATGCTAGAGAATCTATAAAAAATGTTCTTCAAAACTACTAGAAAAACATTTAAAACAATGTCTAACATAACATCTAAATATCATTACAAGGAAAACACCAACCATTGGAGGTTTCAACATAAGCAGTTCTCCCTATTTTGCTTTTAGGGAAGGTGAGTAGACATATATGTAGTAGAAGGTTTTTTTGTGGACCTAAACCCTTAAACCTCATTAGTGCACATTGATGCTTTGATAGATATATAGATAGATGCAAAAAAATATCCTCCCACCTTGTGCATGAAAAGGATATAAACATGGAATGGTTATTATTACTTATGATGCATCAATGGGTAGTGTTATACGATGCAATTTTAAGGTAAGCAGGAAAATCAAAATTATTTGTAAAAGTAGGCCTCCTCATTCTCCTTGTTACACTCAATATAATTAAAGTTTTCGAATAATTTGATATGAGAAAGTAGAGTATTTAGAGTTTAAAAAGAAAGGACAAGCCATGGGAAATTGATATGAAGAAATATTAGAGCTTATATACATATGTCGACTTAACATACATTGTTGTGAAGGCATCACGTAAAATATGAACATGAATTTGATCTACGCAGGAAGTGGAGATGTGTGTATACATTAAAGGACAATATGCTCCAGCATGTGGATAAAAGGTAAACCTGACAAAAAAATTATTCGTGACTTTAAAGTTGGCCAATGTGATCAATCTTTACAACAATGGTAAGACTTTATTTTTTCACCAATATATTTTGATATAAATTAATCAATATATATAGAGCATAATTTATCTTTCTCTTAAATAAATACAAAATTAATTTAAGATGTGACCATATGCATTACAATTATTCATCCACAAAATTTCTACATTTTTTTCAACTACCAAATTCACATAAAACACATAGGTTGTGATGAGGTCCATTAAAAAGGGGGTATTTAAATGGATTCAATTTAGTTTGTGCATCATCATTAGTTAGTATAATAAAACCAAACCATTCTTTGACGCTTCAAGTTCCACACTAATTTTTTGTAGAATAAAATTTACTAAAATAATTTAAAATAAAAATAGCTTTTAAATATTTTTTATATAATATTAATTTTCATATGATTTATGAAGGCCACTAAATTTCCTTTTACATTACAGTCTACCAATTGGAATGGAGACATCAAAATCGTGGAATCTGTATTGAATTTATTTGTAGTGCAGAGATGTATATAGACGTGAAACCCTTCACCATGAATAGTTTAAGAGCATTTGCAACAGACAGTGCATGAGCCATGTAAAAGGTGAAGTGCAACTTGCATAAAATGAAAGGAAAGGAAAAGAGAGGATGTTGTTAGCGAAAAAATTTGGTTGGTGCATACAAGAACTATTTCCCTAGTCTAAATGGTTTAGATCTAGAACAAAACAAGTACAACTATGCAACCTTTCTCTCGATTATCAAACTACTTGAATGTGAAGATTTTATACCTCTTTCTGAGTATTATCCTTTCCTTCTCAAAGTTTTTGTGATCCAGCTGTGAAGAAGAGACACTTGCCAAAGATACAAAGGACAATATACAAGAATAAAAGAAACAAGATAATTTGATAAATCTATGCTAATGGTCAAGGAGAAAAGAAATAAATAACATTACACAATTTATGGGAAAGGAAAAACATATTTGTATTAATGTGAATGAGGAAAGAATTACAACCAAAGCCTTGATGTTGGGGCTTCTCCCCACAATCCTTTCACTCTCAAACTCCACAATCCTTTCACCCTCAAAATCCAACATCCTTTCCTCTCACTCCTAAAATAATTCAACAACATAAAGGTGCTTTCTTGGTACTCCCTCGTCCATGAAGGTAAGATTGCTTATATAGGCCAATAGGATATCAAATGGGTTGATATTTTGTTGGAGGAAGGTGAGGGATCATCCCTAGAGGTTAGTGGCTCGACTACCACCTATTTGGATCAGTTGGGATAAGCCTCCATGAGGGATTTTCTTCTAGAAGGATCTCGAAAGCTCTCTTTTTTTACTTTTTGTGAGCGCCGACACTCTTTGCATACTAGCAACAAGCGTCAGGAATGGAAAATGCTCCTTGCCCAAAGGAAAGAAGTGTCACTGGCGCCTTTTTTCCACTAGCAACCAGCCTCATCCTTGGTCGATGCCTTATGTCAAGAGGCAAGGTGCGTCAAATCTCCTAGAAATGAGCTTCTAACAAGAAAAAATTCCTACAAAATGTCTTTTGGCATATGAACTTCAGGGATCTAGAAAAATTGACAATATTTTCGTGCAATAGATGTCCAAGTGTAAACTAGTGGTCTTTGTCAGCCATCACTGATCAAATAATTCAAGAGATGCAAAGATCACATGGAAGTGAAGACAGAGTGAAGATAGTGTTACCATGTTTGTAACGTTAAACCCAACAAAGTGGTCCAACCCAAAAGTGTTGGTGCTCCAATTTTTACTAACCACCAGACCTTGTAGTCCATGTTTACACTAATATTTTCAATGTTGATTTTGCAAAATAATATTTTCAATAATGTATATAATTTTTTTACGTAAAATTCGAGAGGCATTCATTATGTGTATGAATTTATTTATAAAAAATGACAAATATGCACGACACCCATTATTATTATTTTCACAATCTTATTAAATTTAAACCACGTTATTAATATAATTAGTATTTTTATTAAACTTATAAAAAATATTTAGAAAAATAGATGCAAGAATTCAAAAAAAATAGAAAATATGAAGAATTCTAAAATTTATTAAGAATAATTACAACTTTAACTTAAAACTTCAATGTGTATGAGAAGAGATGTTTAATTTTATATGAAGATTTATGTTATATTTAACTCCATTAAATAAATATAGCATACATAACAAACACCAATAAATGGAAGGAAATACATAAAATATAGTACATTATTGAAATAACTAAGAACATGTCAACTTTCTCTGATTGTGTTACTAAAAGTGGAGTTATGTTGTCATACCTACCAAGGTTCAAATCTCCCGATGGAATGCTCATGCTCGTGCTTATGTGCTTCTAGAATGGTGAAAACAATGGGAGCCCTGTGAAAGCTTGGAGAAACTTTGGCAAATTAAATACCTCACTTATTTCTTCTTAGGAAAAGGGGCTTCCATATAATGGCAACGAATTTCTATCCTAGTATCAAAGGATAAAATATAGCAATTGATTATTATGTATGTTGGATGGAATCTCTTAGTTAAAATAAAACTAAGAACACATTTATTTAATTTGAATGGGTTCAAAAAATCAAAGTTGATTAACATAAGTTAGGAAAGGAGAGTTTATATGGATAGAAGTTATCCCAAGATGTTGCAAGCTAGTCATATATATCAATTATTGTCTTACATTGAATTTGTTTTTGCAATATTGAGAAAAATATTTAAGCATGGGAATGAGGACTCTAACTCTTGATATCCACCATTTCTCCGTATAAATATTTTGATCATGTTGATGTATTTGTAACTTCGGAATGTATTCACTTGTATATCTTATGTATTGTACCTCGATGTTTATTCCAGAAAGTATCTATAATGTAATTGAGTCATGTCATGCCCCGATGTTCCGATCAGTAGATTCAATAATGGAAACAAGTCATGTAAATTCATTACAGTCAACCCTCTATTGTAAGTCAGGGAAATAGTCCCCACAATTGATTCAAGGTTAACCCTCCTTGTTGATCAAAGGGCAAAGTCCCCACAGTTGTGGGCCATTAGGGTTATTCGACTCTCCTAGAGAAGTCGTCCTTGGTAAGTAATTGTTAAGCCGACTTGTTGGAGTGGACATAAAGTGAATGGATGAATATAAATAGAAGTGAGGCTCTCCTCATTTCTACACATCACACACACACTCACTCACTGGGGTGCATGAGTGAGAGAGGAGAAGCTCTCTCGAGTGAGAGAGAGAGAATAGCTATTGGAGATCATATTTTCTGTATTTGGGTTTTACTCCTACCATTGGTGCTCATTCTATCTCTGAGGAAGTTACGGGGTTTTCTCCTTTATGGTTTCCCCGAGGAAAATTCTTTGTGTCTCTTGTCTCTTGTGTTTATTGTTGTGCATGTTATTCTCTCATATAAGATCCTAAAATCATATTTCTTAAATGATAAAAATATAACATGGTATCAGAGCTAACCTGAGAAGAAGACACTGTGTAGCTACAGAAGCTAGGGATTCTTACTTTGGGTCTCTCTCCACAATCCATCAGCAAAAGGATTCTAGGCTAACTCTCCATTGAAGGGCGCATTAGAGGAAATTTGGGGTCTAAAATGGGCCTTATAAGAAAATGTGCCAAAATAAGTTTTTGTGAGTTGGAATTCAAGAACCAATAGAATTTCAATAAAATAAGTCAACCATAATGGTTGAATTGACATATTTGTCATTAAAAAAAACTACTTTTTTTGTTCGTATTTTCGACATATCTCATTTTGTTTTTACTCAAATTTTGATCGGGAGAGCTCGTTGGATGCAGAATTTGATTCCACATCCAAAGAGTACCCACACTGCATACTTTTGATGGACCCTGCTACCCCGAAAACTAGAAATACCTGAAAAAACATGATGATGACATCATCATCACATTTTTTCAAGTATTTCTTGTTTTTGGGGTAGAGAGGTCTGTCAAAAGTATGCAGTGTGGGTACTCGTTGGATGTGGAATCAAATTCCACATCTAACGAGCTCTCCCGATCGAAATTTGAGTAAAAACAAAGGGAGATATGTCGAAAATACGAACACAAAAAATAGTTTTTTTCTTTCTTCCTCCAAAATTAAACAATATTATTTTATTATTTTAACTATTATTTTATTATTTTCCTTATGAGGCCCATTTTAGACCCCAAAATTCCTCTAATGCATCTTTCTATCGAAGTGGAATTTAGTTCTGGGCATTTTCAGTTTTTGCTACGGGAAATTAGGGCTTTTAACAGAAGAGGAATTTTTGAGTGAGCCCTTCATAGGATTACTCTTCTCTTAAAAATAAAATTTTAGAGACCTGGTTCGATATTTTTGGTTGGGTGAAACTACAAAAAATTTAAACCCTAGTTTGACTTTGGGTCTAAAAAACCCTAAAATACTGAAACGGATAGTTTTGATAGATTCTCTATATATCAATATTGGAGAAGGATCAGGTTCCAAACCTTTCATGGGTCGAATATAAATTCCTTATATACACTGTGTCCAAGTTTCAGCCTCAGATTCGCTATATTCTAGGATATATGATTCCTCCAAGTTAGGGTTCCAGTCTCTCCCACGATTCCTCCCCAAACAGGACACCTGGGAGAATTACTATATCTCGGGCTACGAAGGTCCAAATGAATTTATAAAGATGTTCCAAAAAGGGCTCAAAATTTTGTTTTTGTGGTAAAACTTTTAGACCCCAACGATGAAAGAGTGACACGTGGTAGTCCATACAACTTTGCTATGTTGAATAGTATTGAAACAGGTCACCTTGGGAAAACGCTCATTAGTCCCAATTGGTGAAACCAATTCTGATGAAACCTATCGCGTTGGAACAAGGACAGATGAGGATACCTTAGTATGAAATTTCAGACACAGAGGAGCATTACTTTCAATGATACCGCAGAAACAGTATCAGGCATTTCTGCAGAAGAAATTGGTAAACTAGGGCTTCCTGTTCTAGGAGCTTCCCTCCACTGTTTTCATAAAATGAGTACATTGGACAGCTCACCTTGAAGAGTTCTTTCTTTCTATCCAATCATATCTAAAATATTCCAAGTTTTAAAAATTAGGGTTTCTCTGACAAACCCTAGATCATCCAGCTCCGGAACCAGGACGGACACCTCAAATCGGTAAGATCTAACCTTTTGCTATTTACATTTGAGTTTCTTATTTAAAAATGTCTAATCACACCAGCTTGATGACAATATTGGTGAAACCGACAACTTCCAAACATGGAAGTATTGGATCTCACTCGTTCTTGAAGAAAATGAATTGGACACCTACATAAGTAGAGAGGTCCTAGTTCTAGAGGGAGATGAGGCTAAAAGCCTTACACAAGAAGAACTTGGTCAAGGCCAAGAAGATAATTGCTAATTCAATCAAGGATAACCTCATACCACAAGTGTCTTCCCTAAAGACACCAAAATAGATGTTTGATTCCTTGACCAAGCTATTTGAAGGGAAGAACATAAATCAGAAGATAACTTTGAGAAAATAGTTGAAGAATGTGAAGATGCAGAATGCAGAGACCATACAGTCATACTTTAAAAGGGTCTCTCAAATAAAAGAACAACTTGAAGTAGTGGAAGAAGAAGTGGAGAATGTAGAAGTGGTGATATCCACCTTGAATGGCCTCCTAGGATCATGGGATTCATTCATTCGAGGAATGTGTTCCAAAAGGAACTGATTACTTTTAGTAGACTCTGGGAAGAGTGTACACAAGAAGAAGCTCAACTCATAATAAGAGAAAAGAAGATGGGAGCAATTGAAGATCAAGCCCTCACGATTCAAAGAAGATCTCTTAAACGACGAGGAATATGAAAAACTAAATTCTTGAAGAAACTCTTATCCATCTAAGCATTTGGATAAGAAATGATGATGTTATTAATGAAGAGGATGATGAAGCTGAAAGAAGGAGTCTACCAATGAAACAAATAAAGATAAGTATTCAATTGTCATTTCATGATATTATTTTATTATGCATTTGTTTATGTTCAGTTGATGTGTTATGCATGATAGAATGTTTGCATTAATGATAGTATACTACTAATATGCATGTGATGGGTAAGTAGCTCATGGTGCTATACAACTCTCCATTGCTACTTATCTACAATGAAACCTCTTTGCTGACATATTGGATTAGTGCACAATCTCAATGATGTCTTGGTAGATATGGAAGGCATCTAGAAACGTTTCTGTGAGATATGGATGAATGTTGTATTGGCTAAAATAGTTGCATGATCATATATTTATGCATAATAATTTGCTACTATGAATATTCCTTATGAAATTTTTCTAACCATACAAATGCATTTGACTTATAGGAAAGATCGTGTACAATCACCTACAAGCAAAGAAGGATGAGACTTGTTCCAAAGAACAAGTGATGATAGTTCAAGATGAAGAATAATATGACGAATGTAGCGACATAATTGATGCAGAACCTTCCAGCTATGAAGAAGTAGCCAAGAAAGTAGGGAAGACCAGTTCAAGAAGAATGATGTCTGGGATGCAGTATCGAGACCTAAATGGAAGTTCATAGTTCCATCATGTAGTAGACGGGAACATCGCGGGATACAAGGAAATATTTGTAGCACGATGCATAGACTATGGACAGAAATTTGTAGCCACTATAAATACACATGACAGGTAGAATCATGTGTGCAAATGAAAGAAGGCCTTGTACGAGCTCAGGAGGCACCCATGGGATAACACATACATAAGGAGCTTGAAGATCACCTAGAGTGATGAAGATCTTAACCTTTGCTACAAGGTTGAAGATGAAAGCCTATAGAGGATGACAAGCTCACAGATGGGTGCGAGAAGAATGCTTTAAAAGATAGAGGATCTTGGTATCCAATGACCCTAGATGGATACATAGAATATTAGTCACAAGGGAAGCTACTTGTCACTCTAGTACAGAATGTTTCAATGCATAGAGTACGAAAGGAAGAGGGAGAATGATGCTCCACTTCAGAGGGAGTGACTATAGAAGATACCAAGGTTCAACATGGTACGAAAGGATGGACAGGTTACTGATGACTCTAGGCTTTACTGAGAGTAAAGTGGATTCCAACATTTACTTCAATGTTGAAGGTGGAAGACTAGTGATGCTCCTATTATATGTTGATGACTTATTCCTGAGAGAAAAGAGGGACTCATTAAAGTTGCAAGAAGGAGACTTGCTATCGAGTTTGAGATGAAGGACTTGGATATGATGCACTACTTTCTAGGCATGGAGGTGTGGCAGAATGTGGATGGAATCTCCCTCGGACAAGGGAAGTATGCTGTAGAGATCTTGAAGAGGATCAGGTTGATGGACTGCAAGGCCATGACCACACCTATGGCATCGAACCTGAAGCTATTACTATGTTGCTTCATCATAGATGGTTAATGCCACGATGTATCATCAGATGATTTATTCCTTCATGTACCTGACAAACATGAGACCAGATGTTTGCTTTGCAGTGAACACCTTGAGCCAGTTTCTGATAGATCCTAAACATGTTGACCTGATTGTTGTAAAGCATATTCTGAGGTACCTGAAGGGTACGATTGATTATGGGCTCAAGTATGATGTGAATCAAAAGTTTAACCTGGAGGGTTATGTTGATTCATATTCAGCATGCAGTGCTGTAGATAGAAAGAGCACCTCAGGGCATTGCTTTAGTATGGGATCAGGTGTGGTCTCTTGGTTTAGCAGGAAGCAATCCTGTGAAGCACTGAGTACAACCGAAGTAGAGTACGTCATAGCTTGTTCGTCTAGTTGTGAGGTAGTATGGCTCAGGAAGCTACTGTCTGAGTTATTTGATCTCCTGTTGGATGCTACCTGTATCTTCTTTGACAACTAGAGTTATGTGAAGTTGTCTAAGAACCTGGTGTTCCACGACAAGTCGAAGCACATCGAGATCAAATATCACTATATCAGAGATATGGTACAGAGAGGATTAGTGAAGCTCTAGTATGTTGTGATAGATGAGCAGATAGCAGATGTGTTGACCAAACCACTAGCCAGGGTGAAGTTTGAGTACTTTAGAGAGAGGCTTGGTGTTCTTCAAATATAAGATACTTCAAGGAAGAAGTGATGGGACACATTTGCAGGGGCCATTCCAAGCATGGTAGGATGATCCTTCCCATGGCTGTGGATGTAAGCGTTGTGTGATGAGCATCAAGATGATGCTTCAGTTTCTTCTATGATGATGATTAGGGTGATCATATGTTGATGATATGCATCAAGATGATGTTCTGATGAGTATTAGGATGATACTCTGTGGATAGATTATACAGATAGCATGTAAAAGATCCTGAGAGATCCGATAGTCTGTGCTCGGATGCTATTTCGAGGTTTTGCTACAGGTATGACATAGACAGGTTGTGCAGGTAGCATAGAAAAGATCCTAGGAGATCCTATAGTCTGTGCTAGGATGGTCTTTTGAGGTTTTTCTATAGGTAGCATAGAAAAGATCCTGGGAGATCCTATAGTCTGTGCTAGGATGCTCTTTTGAGGTTTTGCTACTAGAGGCATTTAATCATCCCTGGAGATCCGATAGGTTGAGCTATGTGCTCGCAAAAGTCTTGGGATGATCTTTAGAGTTCTTGCAAGTTACAAGACACTCTTTTAAGTTTTTTCTTGAACACATAGAAAAGATCCCAGGAGATCATATACTCTGTGTTAGGATTCTCTTTCGAGGTTTTGTGGTGGTAGTCATGTAGAAAATATCCTAGGAGATCCTATAGTCTGTGCTAGGATGCTCTTTTGAGGTTTTGTGACGGGCACATGTAAACGATCCTTGGAGATCATATAGTTTGTGCTAGGATGCTCTTTCAAGGTTTTTCTGACACACGTAATCAGTCCTAAGGATTCCACAATATGGCCAAAGATGATGAAGACCTACAGAATCCATTCTCTGGGAGAATGGAAGCACCTGGTCAGTTACCGAGAAATTGATTCAGTCTTGGACTGAAGCTCAGCTTATTGCTAAGAATCCATTCTCTGGGAGAATGGAGGCACCTGTTCAGTTACTAGGAAATTGATTCAGTCTAGGACTGAATCTCAACTTATTGTTGAGAATCCATTCTCTAGGATAATGGAGGCACTTGGTCAGTTACTAGGAAATTGATTCAGTCTGGGACTGAAGCTCAGCTTCGTGCTAAGAGGCCATTCTCTGGGAGAATGGCGGCACCGGGTCAGTTACCAAGAATTTGTTTTAGTCTGGGACTAACACTTAGCCTAGAGCTGAGAGCCATTCTTTGAGAACAAAAGATGTAAGTGATGGGTGGCCATTATAACATGGTTCTTAGATGTGTTCCTCTCATGGTCAGATATAAGTGCTGAAGAAGATGAAGACCTACCTGGAGCCTAGGCCTACAACCAGAATGAAAAAGGGTTGGCTCTATATAACGTCCTGTGACAAGAAGAATCAAGAGATAGCAGCATTTGATTGAGATAGCAGAAGCAATGATGATGATGATGATCCAGTGATGATCCATCTTTGATGATGATCTAGATCAAGTGATGATCCAGACTTGATGAATATGACTTGATGATGAAGATGACTTGATGATGAAGATGACTTGAAGATGAAGATGACTTAATGATGATCTAGATGATATAGAGAAGAATACTTGTGCTGATAAATTGTCTCGAGATAATACGTTCCTAGTTAAGAGGGAGTGTTGATGTATTTGTAACTTCGAAATGTATTCACTTGTATATCTTATGTATTGTACCTCAATGTTTATTCCAGGAAGTATCTGTAATGTAATTGAGTCATGTCATACCCCGATGTTCCTATCAACAAGGAGGGTTAACCTTGACTCAATTGTGGGGACTATTTCCCTGACTTACAATGGAGGGTTAACCTAAATGACTTTACATGACTTGTTTACATTATTGAATCTCTCAATCAGAACACCAGGGAATGACATGACTCAATTAAATTATAGATACTTCCCGGAATAAACATCGGGGTACAATACATAGGATATACAAGTGAATACATCAACACTCCCTCTTAACTAGGAAGCTATTCTCTTGACACAATTTATCAGCATAAGTCTTCTTCTCTGTATCATTTGGATCATTATCAATCCATTTTCATATTCAAGTCATCTTCATCTTCAAGTCATCTTCATCGTCAAGTCATCTTCATCAATTCTGGATCATCACTTGATCTAGATCATCATCAAAGTTGGATCATCACTAGATCATCTTCATCGTCACTTCTTTCACTATCTCAATCAAATGGTGCTATCTCTTCATTCTTCTCATCACAGGAAGTTCTACAGAGCCAACCCTTTTTCATGTTGGTTGTAGGCCTACCCTACAGGTAGGTCTTCATCTTCTTCAACACTTATATCTGACCATGAGAGGAACACATCCAAGAACCATGTCAGAATGGCCCTCCCAACACTTACATCTTTCGTTCTCAAATAATGGCTCTCGCCTCTAGGTTGAGTGTCAGTCCCAAACTGAAACAAATTCCTAGTAACTGACCAAGTGCCTCCATTCTCCCAAAGAATGAATCTCAGCACTAAACTAAGCGTCAGTCCCAGACTGAATCAATTTCCTAGTAACTGACTAGGTGCCTCCATTCTCCCATAGAATGGCTTCTTAGCACTAAGCCGAGCTTCAATCCCAGACTGAATCAATTTCTAGGTAATTGACCAGGTGCCTCCATTCTCCCAGAGAATGGATTCTATAGGTCTTCATCATCTTTGTCCATACTGTGGAATCCTCAGGACTGATTACGTGCATCAACAAAACCTTGAAAGAGCATCCTATCATAGACTATAGGATCTCCAAGGATATTTTACATGTGACTGTCACAAAACCTCGAAAGAGAATCCTAGCACAGACTATAGGATCTCCCAGGATCTTTTCTATGTGACTACCACCACAAAACCTCGAAAGAGCGTCCTAGCACAGACTATAGGATCTCCTAGGATATTTTCTATGTGGTCAGGAAAAACCTTAAAAGAGTGTCTTGCAACTTGCAAGAACTCTAAAGAGAATCCCGGGACTTTTACGAGCACATAGCTCAACCTATTAGATCTCTAGGGATGATTACATGCCTCTAGTAGCAAAACCTCGAAAGAGCATCCTAGCATAGACTATAGGATCTCCTAGGATCTTTTCTATGCTACCTGTAGCAAAACCTTGAAATATCATCCTAGCACAGACTATAGGATCTTGACCCAAGATCTTTTCTATGCTACCTACACAACCTATCCATGGAAAACCTGTAGCAAAACCTCGAAAGAGCATCCGAGCACAGACTGTTGCTAGGGTTTTCGCCCTAGCTTGTGCGAATGAGCACCTACTAAGGAATATGGATTCCTTAGTAGCAGATCAATGATATATGAATTAAATAATTGTTAAATGGAAATAAAAGACTAATCTAAACATTCATGAAGCAATACGGTGAAAAGTAAATAACATTAAGCAATACGGTGAAAAGTAAACAACATGAAACTCAAAACAATAAATGGTAAATAATGAACTTTACTGATGTTACCTCCAATGTGGAGGTTGATGGAGTCCGTTGCGTTGGTCCGATGTCGGTGGCTTCGAGCTCCAAGCTGCTTCTTCTCCTTCTCCGGTGGTGGAAATGGGCCAAAAAGAGTTCTTAATGATGAAAGTAGCTTGATGGTAAGCCAGGGTTTCAAGAACAATTTCGACAGAGCCAGGATACTTATGATTGTGGATATGAAGGAAGGTGTTTCCATCACTTATTTATAGTTGAGAAAACCATGCAGTTTAGGTCAGTTAATTAGGGTTTTAGCTTTTTAGGGTTTTTTCCTCCTTTTTCCTCATTATTTTGTATTTTTTCTTCTTTTTTGAAGATATTTTGCTTTTTTGGAGTAATTTTGGATATTTTTTGGAGGAAAAAATGATTTTATGACCTTTTGGAAGCATTTTAAGCCTTTTGGAGACTTTTTAGATGGTTTTATGGGTTTTTGATGGAAACATGGTAGGAAAATGGACGAATGAGCCATGTAATGGGGTAGATGAGGTAGTGAACCATTTTTTGGTGTTAACACAGACTATCAGATATCTTAGGATATTTTACGTGCTATCTGTACAATCTATCCATAGAGTATCATCACAACATCATCCTGATGCATATCATCATCATATAAGAATTTGAAGCATCATCCCGATGCTCATCACACAACGCTTACATCCACAGCCATGGGAAGGATCTTCCTACCATGCTTGGAATGTCTCCTGCAAATGTGTCCCATCACTTCTTCCTCAAAGTATCCTCTATCTGAAGAACACCAAGCCTCTCTCTGGAGTACTCAAACTTCACTTTGGCTAGTGGTTTGGTGAACACATATACTATCTGCTCATCCGTCGCAACATAATGGAGCTTCACTGCTCCTCTCTACACCATATCCCTGATATAGTGATATTGGATCTCGATGTGCTTTGACCTGTCATGGAACACTGGGTTCTTAGACAACTTCACACAACTCTGTTTGTCACAGAAGATACAGGAAGCATCCAACAGGAGATCAAATAACTCAGACAATATCTTCTTTAGCCATATTTCCTCACAACTAGCTAAACAAGCTATGACATACTCTACTTCAACTTTACTTAGTGCTACACAGGATTGCTTCCTGATAAACCAAGAGATCACACCTGATCCTATACTAAAGTAGCACCCCAGGGTGCTCTTTCTATCTGCAACACTACCTGCCCAATCCGAATTAACATAACCCTCCAGGTAAAAATTTTGATTCGCATCATGCTTCAGCCCATAATCAATTGTACCCTTCAGGTACCTCTGAATATGCTTTACAGCAATCAGGTGAACATGTTTAGGATCTGTCAGAAACTGGCTCAAGGTGTTCACCAG
This sequence comes from Pseudotsuga menziesii, assembly GCA_001517045.1. Classification (NCBI taxonomy): domain Eukaryota; kingdom Viridiplantae; phylum Streptophyta; class Pinopsida; order Pinales; family Pinaceae; genus Pseudotsuga; species Pseudotsuga menziesii. The sequence goes on from LPNX010877200.1 coordinate 543,560, forward strand.
AAAGCAAATATCTGGTCTCGTGTTTATCAGGTACATCAAGGAACAAATCATTTGATGATACATCGTGGTATAAACCATCTTCGATGAAGCAAATCTCAATAGCTTCAGGTTTGATGCCATAGGTGTGGTCATGGCCTTGCAGTCCATCATCCTGAACCTCTTCAGGATCTCTACTACATACTTCTCTTGTCTTAGGGAGATTACATCTACATTCTGCCACACCTCCATGGTTATAAAGTAGTGCATCATATCCAATTCCTTCATCTCAAACTCGGCAACAAGTCTCCTTCTTGCAACTTTAATGAGTTCCTCTTTTCTGTTAGGAACAGGTCATCGACATATAATAGGGGCATCACTGTTCTTCCACCTTGAATGTTGAAGAAAAGGTTGGAATCCACTTTACTCTCAGTTAGTCTAGAGTCATCAGTAAGCTATCCATCTTGTCGTACCATGTCGAACCTCAGGATCTTCTACAGTTACTCCCTCTGAAGTGGATCATCATTCTTCCTCTGCCTTTCATACTTTATGCACTGAAACATTTTGTACTAGAATGACAAGTAGCTTCCTCTGCAACTAATATTCTATGTATCTGTTGGGACGTGTAATTTAAGGGTCTTTAGTTTTGGGTAACTCCGCGGTTTTTGAGAAATGTTTGTAAGCGGAGTTACGGCTCAAAATAGTCTTAGGGGTGTCGGGGTAAGCTAAAATCCCTTCTTTTTGTAATAAACCCATGGTTTATGTCCAAGGTTTAGGGTTTGGGATGCCCATGGTTTTGAGTCCATGTTTTGTAAATAGTGCGCTGTATAAATAGGCACTTGTGTAAAGAAGAAAGGTTAGGTTTTTGGATGTAAAGAGAAATAAGGCGAAGCTAAGGTTGTTTTGTAAAGAAAGGTTAAGTCCCAGCTGTGTGCGTAGACGACCTCTGCAGCTATGTGCACAGAGGGTTTTTGTAAGAGGTTAAGAAGATATGCTGCTGTGTGCGTGGATTTTAAGGACTGAAAGGATCTGCAGCTGAGTGCGCAGATCAGAACTGTGGTTTTGTAGCAAGTTGAATAAAACACAGTTCTGTGGACGTAGCCCCTACACTGGGGGTGAACCATGTTATATCTGGTGTTGTGGTTCTTGTGTTATTTATGTTCTGTTTACTTTTCCTGCATTAATAACTAGATATATCTGATAATCAAGATCACTACTGTTAATAAGCTTCGCTGTAATTCCCAGTAAGGGTTGCACAAGTCACGGTTGTTATCTAACTGTGAAGATATTATATGTGAATGTGTTTGAGGATTGTATAGTTTATTGTAAAAGGCTTAAGGTACAATAATTCCCCTCTTCTGTCTGCAGAAACCTGATTCTGCGGCACCCCATAGCTGTTTCGGGTGAGACTGCAACCTGCGTGCAGGTTGTTGCTGAAAGGGCCAACACTGTGGGTCTTTTGTTGGTGCGACACAAAAGGTTTAAACCCGGGTCTGCCCTATTGCCCAACAAAGTGGTTCCGTTGCCGGGAGAACTCAGTATCTGCGTAAGAGGGGTTTACGTCGTACCTCGAGGGCTATGATCTAGAGGCCCTCTGTGAAGGAAATTGGTGATTGGATTGATAAGACTTATTTGAACTTCGCTGAGCAAGAGAACAAAAATCCGCGTCGAAGCGCAAGAGACTTTTTGCAAAGGTATGTTTTTTGTGATATTTATGAAATTTTCTTTGGTAGTGTCCACATAGAGTTGTACCAGTGGTTATCCAGGTTAGCCGAAAGAAGGACGAACTTTCGCAACGGACGGTTTCCTGCTTGGACCCCTGCAAGAGTTAATTTAGTGAAAAGCGTGAACAACGAGATATCTCACACGGACCCTCGAGGCCTTTGTCACAGAGTTCGCCATCGACACGAGCACTTCTTTTAGCGAAGCTGAGCGACAGTTCTTCCAAGGACTAAGGGGTAAGCTTTTAAATTTATTGAGTTTGAGAATTAAGATGTTATTGGTTGAAAAATGAATATTGCTATTTGAGTCAGACTATTAGATTTGGTGTTACTAACATATGTTTGCAAGTGATGATTCCCTCGCCGAGCAAAGTGGTTTGCTGGGAGACGGGAAGAGATACAAGTGCGATTTTGAGTCCTATTCCTTCGGCCAGGATACCACAAACCCCCCTATCAACCCCGAAGAGTCAGAACCTGAAGTGAACCCCTCTGCTACAAACCCCCCAGTAACCCCGCAGCACTGCCCTGCCAACCCTGGAATTTTGTCGCAGTCTGAAAGTCACTCTAGCCCAAGTGCTTCTATCGCAGGACAGTCTACCCCAGTTAATCCCCCACCCTCGACCTCCGGTCCCCCCCCCATCCCGCCCCGATCTACCATGGCTCACCTAACTGACGATATTAAGCTCCCTGTGTTCAGAGGGACTGGATCAGAGGATCCAGAACAGTTCTAGTTTCTATGCGAAGCGGTATGGAATGCGAAGCAGATTACAGATCCAGATGTGAAATGTATGCAGCTCATCATTTCTTTCCGGGACCAGGCCTTGACCTGGTTCATGAAATTCTCCAGTACTCAACATCCTTCCTTAGCATATATTAAGGTTGCGATTATCAAGGAGTTTAAGAAGCCCAAATCCGAATCACAGTGCATCACTGAGCTAAAAGAGATCCAGCAATGGCGTGGCGAATCGGTGTGGGACTTTGACCAGAGGTTCAAAGTCCTACTCGACAAAGTCAGTTTCACGATTAGCCCTGCGCAGCACAAGGAATGGTTTATCGCAGCATTGCTACCACATATAAGAACCCCCATCATGTAACAGAAGATTGCTGACCAGCAGGAAGCTCTGGAAGTCGTAATGAAGCTTGAGACCGCCCCTGTCGAAGATAAATATGGTATAGTTCAAATCCAAGCGCAGTTGGCTGCGATGGCTCTCGAGCTTCGCGATATGAAGAAGGGAAAAACTGGTCGCGAAGAGGCTTGGTGTACGCACTGTTGAACAGAAGGACACGATCGGGAGCAATGCCCGACGGTAAGACCTTACCTGAATCCTGCTGCGCCACACCCGCTTGCCCCCGCCATCTTGTACTATGAAATCTGTCGGACATCGGGCCAGCACAGACCTGAAGACTACCGTTTACTACAGAGATATGTTCAAGTCCCCAAAAACCCGTACTGCAAATTCTGTAAATCCATCGGCCATAGTGAGGATCAGTGTCGCAGCTATGACCTCATGAGAGAGAGCACCTATGACGCCTACCGGGTGCAAAATGAGGGACAGAGTCATGATGGCTACGGGTACCGTGGTGGTGCACCTGGTAGAGGTACTTTTGGAGGCCGTGGCCATGGTGGTATGGCTGGTAGAGGTCGAGGACAGGTGGTGTGTTACAATTGTAACCAATCTGGGCACCTGGCTAGGGAATGTCAGAACCCCACTACGACATGCCGGTATTGCCACGCAGTGGATCATGTTATTGAACAATGTCCACAGTTGATAGCTAAGATTCAGAGGAATAACAATGGTCCAACCTAGAATATTTAGCTGATTTCTGTCGAACGAAGACCAGCCGCAGTCGTTAATGTTGTCACGCGGAGTGGAGCTACGACGCACCTACGGAGTACAGAGAAACAGCCTGTCGGGGCGTGCGTGCATAAGACTCCCGCGAAGGCCCCAACAATTGATAGTACGAGCAACCAAGATCCAGTCATGGAGGCAGCTGTAGTACCCGCGCCACAATCTCAGCAAGAGTCGCAGCTGCAAGAGGCTCCGACGGACAAAGTAAGTACACTGTCTTCCTTTTTACAGAGCTGTATGAAACTCTTACGGAATCAGAATGCTTTAAAGGAGTTGCAAAATTTCTTGCTGTCACAGAATCTCAAGGAAGAATTGATAAGGAGAAAACTGTTAGTCGTGTCCGAAGAACAGGTAGGGAAATGCGGTTGAATGTTCAGATAGGGGACTATGACATGACTGATGTCATTCTAGACCTAGGATCTTACGTCAATGTCCTACCTAAGCAAACCTGGGAGCAAATGGGGAAACCTGCTCTGGCTTGGTCCCCTATACAGTTGAGGCTAGCTAATCAGCAAAGAATTGTGCCCTTGGGGAGGTTCCTTAATGTCCCCATAGACATTGATGGGGTCGGTACGCGGGCGGATTTCGAAGTTATTAACATTGTCGACGATAGCAATCCCTATCCGGCCCTGATAGAAATTGAGTGGGCAATGGCTAATGATGCAGTCATTAACCTTAAGAAGCGATAGATAACCTTCGAAGGAAACGGCTTGAAAGTTATAATACCCCTGGACTCGTCTCAAGGAGAAAGATATACAGAACCTTTCTGGGATGAAGAACATGATGCTCTGGAGCACATCTATAATATCACAGCGCCGCAAGAAGATTATATTGATCGTAATGCCGAAGGTATTATGGAGTGGGAATGCGACAGCTCCTGTATGACCGACTCAGATGAGGGGATAGAGAGCTGGTAGAACCGCCTGTATGAGCTCCATGGCCATAGATGTGCCAGAATTACCAAATCCCTTAGATGGATTGGGTCGCAGCCGAGAACCTTAACTACTTCTGAGAGTTTGCAAGACCTAGAGGAGCCCACTGCACAGCAGTTAGAGTCACAGCCACAGGAGATTTTGGACTCAGCATTAGGCATTACCTCCAACCACGGAAGGGCCATCCATCGGCAGTACCTTCCTAGTTGGGAACTTCGTCCGTAATTCCCCTACATGCGATTTACGGCTATTCTCCAAAAGGCGCACAGCAGAGATGATAGGCTGGGTAGGATACAGGACTATTGGGAACCTTGTTACAGGACCTGGACAGTAGTGCTTTGACCAGAAAATCTATTTATGGCCGGTAGGCTTAGGCGCCTCGAGATGGATTGCATTAGAGCACTAACCCAGTTTTGCCCGGGTGTGTTGGCACAAAACGCTATGGATGTGACACTCGCAGCCTGGTCACAGACTTCGTCTGGTTATGTCGAAGATACTCGTTCTGTCGGAGGTCCTCTTCAGGACGCAGCTATGGTATTGCTTATATCGCAGCATAAAAACCGTCCGTGGGGACATTATCGATTTGGCGGCGTCGGTATGTTAATCGTTTTAATTACCTATCCTATGAGTACTCGCCAAAATTTAGTGCAGGATTTCTGTCAGATATGGGGCCTTTAATGCACATTTATGGCCGATATGAACGGTGGCTTGCATAAGAAGAACCTCGGGCATCAGTATTTCACATTATGCAGCCTCCCAATTGCCCCTATGTCCGCTGATCAAGAGCTTCAGAATATTTTGATAGATTTTCAATAGACGGGTCTGCTGCATATGTTCCATTCCCCACCAGCACCTGCAGCACGTGAGGAAGCCCTACCAGCACCGAGACCACCAATGCAAACACGGTCTACTAGGAAGCAGTTCAAGCCTGAAGTTCGTTCTAAACAGAACGAAGACCGACACAAGGAATCTGGGCAGACATCACGGGATTCTAGAATGGATCCACCTGGTTCAGTAGAAATCCCCTGCAATGGGGAGGAACGTATTCCCCCACGACGGCCACCATATGTTTCACCTATTCGACCAAGGGTTAAACCCCCTCGGCAGAGCAAGCAGTTCATCATCAGTACCCCTTCACTGCCACAAGGTGTGCTAAGGATGGGGTCCATGACAGGGAAGATAGACCGGCTCAAGTATTCGGACCACGATACAAATGACCGTAGCAAGTTCCCGCAGTTCGCACCAGAATACTACTTGCAGTATGTCAAATATGATGATGCGACATTGGTTGAAATCAAGAAGTGGGTGACCGGCTTGGATCAGGTGGGACTGTTGAAGATACTGGACGTTCCTCACTTTGGTCGCGGCCCCCATGTGACCATGGTAGTTAAACAGCTGTTGGCATTAGTTCATGGTGACTTGTTATGGATAGGAGACAAGAAAGTCCATATCAATGGCGAACTTATTCAGAAGATCACTGGCTTATGTAGAGCAGGGCCTAACCCGGCGACCGAATTCCCGTCGAAGCATGAGGATACAAAGCTCACGCAGACCATGAAGGAGCGCTTTGGCCTAACAAAGGGGAAACGGGGATATCACACTGCCGTGATTCGGGAAAACCCTATTCGTTTTGCAGCAGAGCTCCTTGCTTGCAAAGTCGTGAGAAAGTGTAGACCCACTGAGGTGCCTGCCCCGGTTATTCGAATTGCCATGAACTGCACCGAGGGTTATAGCTATAATTGGGCAGACTATATTGTGAAGGAATTCGTGGAAGATGCTCAGGAGGCGCAGGAAAAAGTTAGGCCCTTCCATTATTCCTGGTTACTTGTTCTTATAGAATTAGTAGGATGGCGGGTGCCTCTTGAGACACAGTTCCATGATGTTTTGGAAAACACACCTCTCGCAACCAAGTATGCATCCCTATGGGTCTCCCAGGATAAAAAGCACCAACAGGCGACAAATTACGCATTTGCTTTTTACATGATGGATATCAAGTTTCAGGTCGCAAAAACTCCGCGGCTCAGTGAAACGTTATTCTCCCACTATCACGGCGCAGCCACCTTCAGTGCTGACATGCATCACACTTTCATTCAGACCCGCCCAGATCCACAGCATCGATGGTATAAGCTCCCATATCTAGTCACTGAGGATGATATCCAGGCAGTAACTCAGCAATGGGCAGGGGAATGGTTGAAATATGTAGGGAAAAAACCTAATATTCCAGTCCCAATAGTCATCAATGTGGGCGAAGGGACTAGTCAACCACAGCAGCAAGTCCCCTTGGAAGACAGCGACGAAGAGACTAAGTCGCAGCAGAATGATAGCAACCAGGGTGGAGGCAGGGGAACCGACAAAGACGAAGGGGAGGACTCGGTCAAAACCACGCCCGATCCTAATACGCCACTCAAGCGCAAGATTCATGACGTAGAAGAAGTAAATAAGCCACACCCTCGGAAGAAAGAAAAGGCGTCCAAAGATAAGAACATTGATGAAACACCAGGATTGACCAGTGAGGAGCTCCAGGAGGCTTTGTCGAAGTCTACCGAAGTCATTACTAAGAAATGGTCAGAATTTTCCGCTGTACAATTAAATGCCATCAACGGGGTAGCACGACACATATCGAATCTAAAGGATGTAGCTACGAACTCCGCAACTGGCACAGTCGGCAGCAGTGCACTAGTAAACGTGTAGTCGGAACCAGGGCAATGGCTAGGTCGAGAGTACAAGGGCCAAATATATGCTACTGCTCTTATCACAACGGATGCAGCGTCTTGCGCAGAAATGACCATGAAAGTCGGAATCGATTACACCAAAATGTCCATGGTCGAACTATATCTCTGCCAGTCTGCTATAGCCAAGGAAATTCAGGCCCGAGATCAGTATTCCCAAACCCAGTTGGATGATGTCAGGAAGTAGAAAGATAGCCTCGCAGCATAGTTGGAAGCAGTAGAGCAGCGAAAGATGGATGCAGAGCGCAAGTGGATCACATTAGTCCGCGTGCTGGATGAATCCTGTCGAAGTCTCTCGACTTTGATTTAGAGCAGCTGGAGGAACCAGAGGACAGACTTGCTAGGATGAAAGCCTATGCACAGCAGTACCGTACTGAAATTGAGAAGCTCAAGGCAGAGCATGAGAACCAGATCGCGGAGCTCCAACTCCGCATCCAGCCTGAAAGTCCACCTGAAGTAAAAGAGCAGCGTCACGCAGACATTTAGGCATCAACAGCGAAGATTTCAGACATTGTGAGCAGTACCTCCAAGCTGCTGGTAGAGAGTGTCGAGGTTTGGACGACCTTGCAGGAAAATCCACAAATAGGCCAGCTGCAAGAAACCATTAGGCAGCGACAAGCAGAACTGGAGACTGTAAAAGCAGAAATCAGGACTCTTCCACCCATGGAGAAAATGCTTAAAGTAAAGCACAGCAAGGAACTCCAGTAGGACATTGAGGCACACAGAGTGAAGGTAGCTAAGTTAGAAGACTCCATCCAACCTCTGGTCAGCGAGGCCTGGGAAGTAAGCTCCGCTGTGGATAGCCAGTTCAAAATCCTGCAGGAATATGGGGCATTTGTGCAAGAGAAGGCCAGCGAGGTGTCAGATACTGTGCTACAAGAGCTAGTGGAAAAAGAGAAAGCAGCTGATGATATCATGCATAGTCTCAATACTCAGTTTTCTACGCTTAAAAAGAAGCTGCGTCCGACAGAAGAATGAAGGTGTGTCCCGGGACGGGCCACTAGTCAGTCTTAGGGGCCTGTTGGGACGTGTAATTTAAGGGTCTTTAGTTTTGGGTAACTCCGTGGTTTTTGAGAAATGTTTGTAAGCGGAGTTATGGCTCAAAATAGTCTTAGGGGTGTCAGGGTAAGCTAAAATCCCTTCTTTTTGTAATAAACCCATGGTTTATGTCTAGGTTTTAGGGTTTGGGATGCCCATGGTTTTGAGTCCATGTTTTGTAAATAGTGCGCTGTATAAATAGGCACTTGTGTAAAGAAGAAAGGTTAGGTTTTTGGATGTAAAGAGAAATAAGGCGAAGCTAAGGTTGTTTTGTAAAGAAAGGTTAAGTCCCAGCTGTGTGCATGGACGACCTCTGTAGCTGTGTGCGCAGAGGGTTTTTGTAAGAGGTTAAGAAGATCTGCTGCTGTGTGCGCAGAGGCCTACTGCTGTGTGCATGGATTTTAAGGACTGAAAGGATCTACAGCTGAGTGCGCAGATCAGAACTGTGGTTTTGTAGCAAGTTGAATAAAACACAGTTCTGTGGACGTAGCCCCTACACTGGGGGTGAACCACGTTATATCTGGTGTTGTGGTTCTTGTGTTATTTATGTTCTGTTTACTTTTCCTGCATTAATAACTAGATATATCTGATAATCAAGATCACTGCTGTTAATAAGCTTCGCTGTAATTCCCAGTAAGGGTTGCACAAGTCACGGTTTTTATCTAACTGCGAAGATATTATATGTGAATGTGTTTGAGGATTGTATAGTTTATTGTAAAAGGCTTAAGGTACAATAATTCCCCTCTTCTGTCTACAGAAACCTGATTCTGCGGCACCCCATAGCTGTTTCGGGTGAGACTGCAACCTACGCGCAGGTTGTTGCCGAAAGGGCCAACACTGTGGGTATTTTGTTGGTGCGACACAAAAGGTTTAAACCTGGGTCTGCCCTATTGCCCAACAGTATCCATCTAGGGTCACCGGATACCAAGATCCTTTATCTTGAAAATGTTCTTCTCGCTCCCATCTATGAGCTTGTCATCCTCTATAGGATTTCATCTTCAACCTTGTAGCAAAGGTTAATATCTTCATCACTCTAGGAAATCTTCAAGATCCTCATGTATGTGTTATCCCATGGGTGCCTTCTAAGCTCGTACAAGGCCTTCTTTCATTTGCACACATGAGTCTTCCTATCATGTGTCTTAACTTCCAATGGCTACAAATGTCTCTTCGTAGTATATGCCTTCCTTTCGTGGAAGCCTTGTGCTACAAATATTTCCTCGTATCTCGTGATGTTTCCATCTACTGCATGATGGAACTACAAACTTCCCTTCAGGTCTCGATACTGCATCCTAGGCATCATTCTTCTTGAACTGGTCTTCCCTTTCTTCTTGGCTACTTCTTCATCAATGATGTCACTGCATTCGTCATATTATTCTTCATCTTGGATTATTTCTCGAACTGTCATCAGTTGTTATTCGGAATAAGTCTTCAACCTTCTTTGCTTGTAGGTGATTGTACACGATCTTTCCTACAAGTCATATGCACCAGTTGTATGGTTAGAAACATTTCATAAGGTATTTTCATAATGAAAAATTCTTATGCATAAATATATGATCATGCAATTATTTTAGCCAGTAAAACATTCATCCATATCTCATGGAAAATTTCTAGATTCCTTCCATCTCTACCAAGACAGCAATGAGATTGTGCACTAATCCAATATGTCAGCAAAGAGGTTTCTTTCTAGATAAGTAGCAATGGAGAGTTTTATCCCACCATGGGCTACTTACCCATCACATGCATTAGTAGTATACTGTCATTAATGCAAACATTCTATCATGCATAATACATCAACTGAATATAAACAAATGCATAACAAAACAATATCATGAAATGAAAATTGAATACTTATCTTTATTTGTTTCGTGGGTAGACTCCTTCTTTCAACTTCATCATCTTCTTCATTCACAACAGCATCATTTCTTATCCAAATGATCAAGATGGATAAGAGGCTCTTCAAGAATTGAGTTCTTCATATTCCTCATCACTTGAGGTATTTTCTTTCAATCGTGAAATCTTGATCTTCAGTTGCTCCCATCGTATTTTCTCTTATTATGAGTCGAGCTTCATCTTGTGTGTACTCTTCCCAGAGTTTGTTGAAAGTAATCACTTCCTTCTGGCACACATTCCTTGAATGAATGAATCCCATGATCTTGGGAGGCCATTCAAGGTGGTTATCACAACTTCTGCATTCTCCACTTCTTCTTCTACCACTTCAATATGTTCTTTGATTTGAGAGACCCTCGTAAAGTATGACTGTATGGTCTCTGCATTATGGATATTCACATTCTTCAACTGGTTTCTCAAAGTCATATTTAGATTTAGGTTCTTTCCTTCAAATAGATTGGTCAAGGAATCAAACATCTCTTTTGGTGTCTTTAGGGAAGACACTTGTGGTATAAGGTGATCCTCTATTGAATCAGCAATGATCTTCTTAGCCTTGACCAAGTTCTTCTTGTGTAAGGCTTTTCTTCCCATCTCCCTCTGGAACTGGAACCTCTCTACTTATGTAGATGTCCAATTCATTTCCTTCAATAACTAGTGAGATCCTACACTTCCATGCTTGGAAGTTGTCGGTCTCACCAAGATTGTCATCAATCTGGTTTGATTAGTCATCTTGAAATGGGAACCTCAACTATATATAGCAAAAGATTAGATCTTACCGATTTGAGGTGTCCATCCTAGTTCCGGAGGTCGTTGATCTAGGGTTTTTCAAAGAAACCCTAATTTTAAAAACTTGGAATATTTTAGATCTGATTGGATAGAAATATATACCTCTTCAAGGTGAGATGTCCAACGTACTCCTTTTTCGAAAACAGTGGAGGGAAGCTCCCGGAATAGGAAGCCCTAGTTTACCAATTTCTTTTACAAAAATTCCTAATACTATTTTTGCGGTATCTTTGAAATTACTACTCTTCTGTGTCTAAAATTTTGTACTGAGGTAGCCACGTCTATTCTTGTTCCAACACCATAGGTTTCATTAGCATTGGTTTCCCCAATTGAGACTTATGAGCGTTTTCCCAAGGTATTTTGTTTCAGGACTATTTAGCATAGCGATGTTGTATGGACTTCCACGTGTCATTGTTTCATCTTCGAGGTCTGAAAATTTTACGACAGAAAGTACAGTTTGTTTTCTTTCTGGAACATCTTGAGAAATTTCATTTGGACCTTCGTAGCTCAAGATATAGCAATTATCCCTAGGTTTCCTGTTTGGGGAGGAATCCTAGGAGAGGTTGGAACCCTAAACTGGAGGAATCATATATCCTAGAATATAGCAAATCTAAGGCTAAAACGTGGATACAATGTACATTAGGAATTTATATTCTACCTGTGAAAGTTTCGGCACCTAAGCCTTCTCCAATCTCGAGATATAGCGAATCTACCAAAACTATCAGTTTCAGTATTTTAGGGTTTTTGAGGCCTAGGGTAAAACTAGGGTTTGACTTTCCCAGAGTTTCACCCAACCAAAAATATCAACCCAAGTCTCTAAACTTCGATTTTGATGAGGAAATAAATCCTATGCCGGGCTCACTCAAAAATTCCTCTTCTTTAAAAAGCCCTAATTTCCCGCACCAAAAACTGAAAATGCTCGAAATCAAATTCTGCTTCAACAGAAAGATGCGCCCTTCAATGGAGAGATAGCATAGCCTTCTCTTGCTAATGGAGTGTGGAGAGATACCCAAAAAGTAAGAAGCCCTAGCTTCCACAGCTGCGCAGTGTATTCTTCTCAAGTTAGCTCTGATACCATGTTAGATTTTTATCATTTAAGTAATATGATCTAGGATCTTATCTGAGAGAATGACATGCACAGCAAAAAAATCACAAGAGACAAGAGACACAAAGAATTTTCCTCAGGGAAACCATAAAGGAGAAAACCCTGTAATTTCCTCAGAGATAGAATGAGCACCAATGGCAGCAGTAAAATCCAAAGACAGAAAACATGATCTCTGATAGTTGTTCTCTCTCTAACACTTGAGAGAGCTTCTCCTCTCTCACTCATGCACCCCAGTGAGTGTGTGTGTGTGTGTGTGTGATGTGTAGAAATGAGGAGGGCCTCACTTCTATTTATATTCTTCCATTCACTTTATCTCCACTCCAACAATTCGGTCTCACTTAAGAGTTACTTAACAGGGACGACTTCTTTAGGAGAGTCTAATAACCCTAGTGCCCCACAACTGTGGGGACTTTGCCCTCCGATCAACAAGGAGGGTTAACCATGACTCAATTGTGGGGACTATTGCCCCGACTTACAATGGAGGGTTAACCTCAATGACTTTACATGACTTTTTTACATTATTGAATCTCTCCATCGGAATATCGGGGCATGACATGACTCAATTACATTATAGATACTTCCCAGAATAAACATCGGGGTACAATACATAGGATATACAAGTGAATACTTTTCGAAGTTACAAATACATCAACAAAAGTGAACGAAGGAATATAAATAGAAGTGAGGCTCTCCTCATTTCTACACATCACACACACACTCACTCATTGAGGCGCATGAGTGAGAGAGGAGAAGCTCTCTCAAGTGAGAGAGAGAACAACTGTAGGAGATCATCTTTTCTGTCTTTGGGTTTTACTGCTGCCATTGGTGCTCATTCTATCTCTAAGGAAGTTGTGGGGTTTTCTCCTTTAAGGTTTCCCCGAGGAAAATTCTTTGTGTCTCTTGTCTCTTGTGTTTATTGCTGTGCATATTATTCTCTCATATAAGATCTTAAAATCATATTGCTTAAATGATAAAAATCTAACAGATCATAGAGACAAGTAACATAGTCTTAACTTATTACTTAATTAAAAACTTGAAAAAAAGATAACGATGTTGTAAATTTAGGATAAGAAATAGTATACAAAATTCAAGAAGGAAGGAAGAAAGAACTAGAAAGAAAGGAGATGGGACTTACAATGCATCTTGTTATGTATTATGTTTCAAATCAATTTAGTCATTGCTTCACTAATACTTTGAGATCCATCAATGATGAAGAATTTCTTTATTCATGCTAAGTGCAAAAAGCGATGTTAAATAAAAATAGATTTTGTGATGTTAAATAAGAATAGATTTTTTGTTGATTTTAAAATAAGGTAAATAAACCTTACCTGTATACCTCGATATGTTCATTTGGTTGATAGGGGCAATGAATCTTATGAGGCTCGTGGCTATGGTTATGGTGAAACTAGGAAAATGAGGGAATAAAATGTTACTTATGGGATTCTTGTTAAAGCTAGCAATGCTCTTACTTTTAATATATATCTATATCTATTAGCAATTCAATAAGACTAGGACTTCAACGTGTTCATGATAGTATTAAGTCTATAATAAGAAATATAAACATGCGACCATTTCACTTCTCAGATGAGTTTTTGGCTGGACTCTGGTGAATTTTTTCAAGAAATCTGAATTTTGTGTTGTTCAAATCATGATTTTGAATCTAGAAATGGAGTTTTCACCCTCTAAATCCCCAATGAAGCCATATTCTGTGAATTTAAGCATTGTTATTTAGATTTTTAAGAAATTATGCAAAATTTCCACCGAGAAGGGTTGAAATCGTTGCGCATTAAACTATACAAGTCTATAATTATGTATAGGGAATTGCACTACCCTTAATGTTTTTCGAATTAAAAAATTTCCTTTCCTTTCAAGCTAATTGAACTTACGCTGTAACATTTTTAGAAATATAAATTTTCTTTCTTTTTCAATTCTCATTAAAAACTTGTTTTATATTTTCCACCAAAATTTCATAACCAAGGTTTGAGATCAACTTTCCATTTTCAAAGTTTAAACATTAAAACCCACCATGACTCATCACTACTTCCTTTAAATTATACCTTTGTTCAAAGTTCTCAATTTCTTCTTCCATGATCTTTTGATTTTGTTATTTGATAATTTATTTATTATATGTTATTATCACATTTCTTTATTTTTAAAATGTTTTAGCTAAATTAATATATACTAATAAAAATACTTTTACAATTTTTTTTGTTATTAGTTTTTCTTAATAATAAAGAAGAAGATAATGATTATCTTGTCAGGTTACACATAAGTTTTAAACATTTAACGTAACTTATTTAAATGTTATATAAGTTTTTTACTCTAAGGTGCCTCCATTTTAAAAAAATAAAAAATTAATTTGACTCCAAACTCTAACGGATAACGGTGAGATAACAGTTTCTGAGCTAAAGCAAAATCGGCAATCTTGGCTTCAAAGTCCGAGAGCAACAATATATTACTCGATTTCACATCTCTATGCAATATTATTATGCAAATAGAACAACCCACGGGCTACACTAATTGCAATCGTTTGCCTGACTCGCCACTCCAATAGTGCCATTGATCCTGATCCATGAAGGTAGTCAAACAGGTTTCCATTTTGCATGTATTTAAAAACCAATAACTTATAAAACTTCTAGTTAGGTGCATCAATTTTAAGGTAAAATAGACAATTAAAATTTGTAAAAAAATAACAATAAAACAATAAATAATGGTATTTACATTACTTATAAAATATTTACCATTGTATAATATTCCATGTGCACTACATTAGGTACATATGAGAAATTATGAGATTAATAGTTATGAAGTTGAGGTATTAGGAATTGGAGGATAGAGTGACATAAATCTATTTTATAATGAGATTTATCAAGTAATAAGAAAGATCAAAATTTTTAAGTTAAAGGTAACAAGAAATAAGTAACAAGATGAAATTAAATGATAAAAAAATTACACCTCAAAGAAATGGATTTCTCTTGGTATTTGATAAAACATCCCCATATTGGATGTAAAATACCTCATTAAAGAGTACAATGAAAGACTTTGGAAGAGTTTGAAAAGTGTGGACAAGCTAAGGTATATTGGAATGAAAAAATAAAGGCATTTCGATACATATGCACATACTCCAAATTTACAAGTTACATGTAGTGAAGACACCTTTGAAAAATGTATACATGAATTTGATATGGATAGACAGTGAAGGTGCATGTATACCTTGAAGGACAAGGTTCTATGTTGCATGGATAAAAGGTGAACTTGTTACCTGAGCAGAAGAATTATTCACAAATCTAAAGTTTGTGAATATATTCCGATGTGGTCATGATAGCCAAATTTTATTTTTTCACCAATATCTTTCGGTATTGAATCAACATATTAAAAAAACAATTTATCTTTCTATAAAGTAAAGAGAAAATTAATGAATACTTTATCTTTTTCTAAAATTCGAATGTGGTCATGATAGCCAAATTTTATTTTTTCATCAATATCTTTAAGTATTGAATCAACATATAAAATAAAACAATTTATCTTTCTCTAAAGTAAAGAGAAAATTAATGAATACTTTATCTTTTTCTAAAATTCGAATGTGGTCATGATAGCCAAATTTTATTTTTTCATCAATATCTTTAAGTATTGAATCAACATATAAAATAAAACAATTTATCTTTCTCTAAAGTAAAGAGAAAATTAATGAATACTTTATTCATCTTTTTCGAATGTGGCGATGGGATGCAAATTGCGAGGGATTAGCGAATCACGGAAAGTGTATTGACATACGGTGGAGTGCAGAGATGTATATAGACATGAAACCCTTCACCCCTAGTTTGACTGCAACTTGAAGGAAAAGACGGAACATGCACCGGGTAAAGGGAGAGGATGTCCTCCTATAGAATAGTGGTCTTGACTTGTCTTGGTCGGCCATTGCCAATAAAGTAATGTAATTGTTTGTACGAATGACCAGTACCCATGGAATAGAACTATAACATTGAGGTGAAAGATGGTGTACCGTGTTTGTGACGCTAAATTCAACAAAGTGGTCCAACCGGAAAGGATCACTGAGTGTGACTTCACATGTTGTTGCCTCAACTTTTACCAATATAGTCATATTTACACCAATATTTCGAATCTCGATGTCTATTTTGTAAAATAATATTTTCAATCATGTTCATAAAAAAATTAGGTGATGTTTGGCATGGCAATTACATTTTAGTGAAATTTTTTAAAGTTAAAAAACAAAATAAAAATAATGATATTTATAGGAGTTGGCTAATTTATAGATTATTTGCATTTTTTTAGGTAAGTTTGATCTGAATTTAGTAACACTATTTGTTGTTGTAAATGGGATTTTCAGTGTTAAAATTGCATTTTTTATTGCAGAAATAGATTCAGGATCCTCGATTATTCTTAGGGAACCGAGATTATGCAATTCCAATCATTGAAAACTACCCTTTGAACAATTTTTGCTCGATTTTGGCCATAAAACTCCCATATTTTAGGTGCAAATGGTCTAAAATTTAGCTTACTACATATCTATATGGGCTTATTAATCATATTTCAATTAAATTTATTAAAAATAAATGAATGAAACAACAAGTCCATAAAACTTAATAGATAATAGATAAGGAACAAGTCCATAAAACTTAAGATATAAGGAAAAATGTTCATATGAAAATAAAGAGTATAACTAACTTCATTAAAGAAATCTCTCATGCATAACAAATATTAATAAATGGAAATGCATAAATATAATATATTATTCAAATAACTAAGAAAACGGGCCAATGTGAGCTTAATTGTGTTAGTAAAAATGGGGTTGTGTTGTCATCTTTATTAAATACTTTACTCAATGTTTCTCAGGAAAAAGAGCTTACATAGCAAGGTATTTCTATTGTATGCCATTGAGTTAATAATAATAATTATTTTTAGTGGAAAGATACTTCATATACTATTTTTATTATTTTTGACAGAAAAGTCAAGAATAAAGCATTATGTAATAAAAACATTTTTATTTAATAAAATATGTTCAACTGGGACAAAAGTGGATATAGCTGTTGAATGACCCACAAGAGGAAAAGACAAGTGGTAGAAGCCACTCAGTGAGAACGCAAGATGCAGGAGGCATCATCCTCAAAAATCAGGTCACAAATCCTAGTTGAGTGCTAAAGAGCAAGAGGCTCATAATGACCAAGTCCTAGGAAAAATACTATATATTAGTATGTCCATAAGAAGCAGGAGGCTAGCATTTGATAGGGATTAAAATCTCTAAATGCAAGAGATGGCGCATTGAATGATTTTCCTCGTGTGGTTTAACGAATAGGCTCGAGGGTTATGGAGCAAGTAACTTGGTTGCTCTAGGAGTTGGTTGGGAGGAACAACTTCTCCACTTTTGTTTACCCAACATTGGTGCTAGGTTCATATTTTATGTTTTAAAATGTTGTAGAATATGTTTAAATCCTAGATCTAAAGTAGATTAATGTAAATTCTAGTTGGTTTTACCGATGTTATACTTAAATCCTTTCTTAGTTTGTATTTACGAATCTGAATAAAGTATGGATCTCTAATGTTACTAGGAATCAGTTAATTTTTATGAAATTTACTCCAGTGTATGGTTTCATAAAACTTATAAGTATATGTGGATAGAATACTACTCAAATCATGTAGAGATATGAGTATTTTAGGATATAACTCCTGTTATAGTATAGATCTTCCTTACTCATTGTATACAAATGGAATCCGCTTAAAAATAGTAATCATCTTATTTCATACATGAAATAATAGTTTTAAGTTACAATCTATTGTTATAATATAGATCTATAAGATTTAGTGGGATCCACTTAAGTAATATTTATATTATTACAAACTCATAGGTTTCAAGTCAAAATATTCGATTTGACTAAGATCTACACAGGATCAATTAAAAACAAAGACTATACTCAAATTAACTACTCCAGTTAATAGCCTGAACTGGTGTGGCTCATTAGCATTCGATTGATATGAAGTTACTTGTTGTAAATGGAGGTCACGAGATCAAATCCCACCTGGGTTTACCTGTGTCCCATGTCTTACGGGAGGGTGTGGGGAACCTAGGGGCATAGTGGTAGCAGGAATCGATCCCTGGACCCCATGTCATGCGAGTACCATCCCAGCCCCAGTTGTTGATTCCCCTAGTTACCAAAACAAACAAAAAACTACTCCACTTAACAAGATTTTAGAGATACTAACATCCATGGAGCATATGCAGGATATTAGAGAAAAACAAAACAAATCCTTAACTGACTAATATCCAGGTTACAACATTCATTCACGGCCTTGAAATCTTAGTTACAACACCAGTATCGCTAACTGTAACAACCGAGTATTTAAGGCTTAAAGATCTTAACTCTAGTTAAGATATCACGACCCTAAGGGTCGTACTCTTTTAACACAACAAGCACCAAATTTATAGGGTTGTAAGTCCACAACGTGGCAACCCAAATTTATACAGAAGCAGAACCATCGATTAAGTATACATAAATAACACTACAGAGATCGTAAGATCGAGTCCCTTAAAGGTATTTACTTAAACGCATAAATCACACCAAACAAAATATAAATAGAATTGTAGGCATAGCTATCATTTATATTACATATCACAACATAGTTATTATGGATGTAATCCCATATCCAATGGTCACCACCACCTTGCTAACCGAATTTTTATGTTTTATGCAGTCATAGATCCTACGGTGATAACAATCTAACTAGTTTAAAGAAAGTGTTAAGATGGTCATAAGCCTATTTGACAGCTACCATCACATCAAATATAACAACATGTATTATATATACAGAAATTATAAAAGAAAATGAAGTATAATGCATTTTCAATGGTCGTAAGACCATCCATGATGGCAGCCAAAGGATTTAACATAATCAACATAATAAATTACACATAGTAAAAATAACGAAGCATCATTGGGTTATTACCCAGTTGAAGTCGGCATTCATTTTGTTTAAACCATCACAAAAAACATTTAAATATGTATTACAGACTGCCTATAAGACCATCGTTGATGGCTTCCACTGTAACAATCTAAACACTAGTGTTGTAAAACAATATGGGAATAAGGCCTGTCAAGGGCACCCCAAACCCTATCAGGGTTTTAAATAAACTAAAGTATTTCATTATATTACACTGCCAAGTTAATGGCTAAAGAGTCGGTACAACCCGAGAAGGGTTTATAAATAACCGTATACAAATCAAACCAAAGAACCACTTATCTCATTCATTGCGGCTATCAGCGAAGCCCTCGCAACCTCTACTCAATAAGACCTCCAATCATAATTTTGGTTGGGTCAACATGGGTCTCAACCGTTATGAACCCGAGTTGAGTACAGACTTACCTGGGCATTTGGAAACACGAGCCTAGGAAGAGGTGACCCTGTCACCTTCCTCTCCAGTGTCAAAACCTGCAAGTGGACCTTTTTACAGTCAGTTTTAAGTAGATTGTAATTATCTTTACAACCCAAAAATAACTCATAGAGTTTTGAAAATTTACCTTGGTATTTGGAAACAAGGGTCAGGGATCGTTTCCTTCGAGCACCCCTATCCCTCCATAGTCTGCAGACACCAAGAACATATAAGTAAAATGAAGAATGTAAACTATACAGTATAAACCTTTTAAAATGTAGGATGAAAGTACCATTTGATGCTTACCCATTTGAGAAGATTATTTGTGTATTCAGAAGCATCGATAGGTTGATGGAGCTCCGGTGTGGTTAGCAACGCGCCAGGGTAGACTAAGAAGCATTTGCTGCCACAGAGGAACTAGAAAAATTCCATTAACCCTGTGAAAACCAAGTTGGGACAACACAGAGCAGAGCTTGGCTCTAGACTAACCTCCGACAAGTAAAAACATTCTAATGTGAAGCTTAGACATAGTAATCCCCATTTTCAAAAACCCTATGAAACTCATTGATCTCACCATACAGGTATAGGGTAGGGATTAAATCCCGTACTACCCCATGGTCCTGGTTGCGCTAGTTCCAACTCCCAACCAGGACATGTTTAAATGTCAACCAGAGGTACCAATTAATCGCATGGACGAAATCATTACAAAATAAATCTTTGTGAATACAACCATGGATATCGTTTAATTTACCAATCATGACATATGCCATGGATCATCGGGGTTTAACATATTATATGTTAAACAAACCTTACAACATGTCATTCCATCCTTTGCATACCACACTATGGACCATGTTTATTATAAACTATGCTAGAACCGTCGTGGAGATAGAACTTTGGCACTCAATGCCATCATGGGTATGCCTAGGTTCACACCCTCCTTTCCACCATAAACATAACATGTGCTTAATATGAGACCTTTGAATAATTGCTTATACCTTAGCGCTAGGTTAGGCCAAGGTATTGGAATTGGTTTTAATCATAATATAGAACTAGTAATAAAAACATTAAAACTATATTGTATGCATAGTTGTCTTTATGCATTATAATCCATAAACCTTTGTTAAAAACCCTATGATATGGCATTTACAACATGAGCTTGAAGGACCATAAAGAAATGCATTAAAACTAAAACATGTGTATGGTCATGCCATCAAGATAATATGGAAGACCCTCACTTTTATTAATTACATGAGGTCACGGTATGGAGAACCATACACTTACAAACCCTAAGCTTCTCACATTTAGGGGAATATCCTTACACCCATAGTATAAACTATGGTAAGGCCAAAGCCTTGTAAAATAATGTAATTGACGGGCTAGGTCAAGACATGGATCGTCTCCCATGCTGTAGGCTAGTGCAACCTATTACAAAGACAAATAATTAATTAAACAGGTATAAACAAAGCACATCACTTGCATGAACATTGGATAGAAGGTTCTGGAAGGAACCAACCATCGTAACCATCAACAAATCTTGTCATAATCAGCGGGACAAAGATATTAATAACAACATAAGTAAAATATAGAAAATCTGCTAAGTAAATGTAAAAGCAATGCATGTAAAAAAAAATTATTTACGATTTTTAGGTGTGCTACATCTATCCTATTATAGATTTTAAAATATAGCAATTACTTATTATGTATGTTGAATGGAATGTGTTAGTGAAAATAAAACTAAGAATGTACATTTATCTAATCTTAACAGGTTCAAAAAGTCAAAGTTGATTAATATAAAGCAAGTCATATGTATCAAATATTGTCTTACATTTGAATGACTATAATTTAAACATGGTAATGAGGACTGTCATTATTCATATCCACTGTTGCTAAATAAAAGTCTATTGAGTGTAGAGGCAAGTAATATAGTCTTAACAACTTCAACAGATGGGTGGAATGTCCACTTGAAATGCGTCGATCGTGTTTAAATCCCAACACAACAATAATCCAGAAGATCAAACACAATGTTGATACACTATGAAAACATTCATGCTCAAATATTTTAACTTATTTTTTTTAACAAGAACGATTATGTTGCATTAATCAGCCTTCTGGCAAGCCAGAATCAGAAAGTTACAAATCTGAAGAAAGTTGGTGATCTCTAACAGTGCTGCCAACCTTCTTGTGAGTGTCTTGGGAGACAAATCCCATCTGCGTCTAGAGCTAATTCGAGAAAATGACAAAAAATGCTTACATGAGTAAATTCTCACAAACTGTGAGCAAAGTAGAAGACAGAAGCAAAGCATTAAACCGAGTGGGATGAAATTTGTCCCTTAAAGAAAGGATCCAACTTTTTCCTAGAACCTAAAGAAATGCTGGATGCCGCCTCCTTTTCTCTACGCGCTTTATTGGACTTTTTCCCTCGGGTAAGGGGTGGAGACGGGACTGAAATGTCTTCAGGTTCAGAAGTTTCCACAGAGCCGCTAGAGGGGACTGAAACAGCCAGACCTGCTGGGCCAGAGGGTTCAGGATTTGAAGCCCGAATTTCCCTCGCTACTACTGATTCTGGGGGGGCGAGATCCTGAAGGCTTTCGTCTGCCGGAGGATCTTCCATAACTGCTGTTACTTCTGGATCTAGGGCTTCATCTTCCTTCAGCGCATCAAATCTGTTTTTATTTTCTAGAGTTGCCTCTACTGAATGAGTGGCCTTCAGAGCCTGGGCTGGCTCCTTTCGCCTTGGCTGCCTTCGCCGGTTAGTTACTGGCTGAAAATCACCTTCTTTAACTGGTCCTGCATCCTCAGAGGCTTTGGGGCAACTTTTTGTGAAATGACCGTAAGCATGGCACTGGAGGCACTTAAAAGGTATCTTCTCGTAATCCAGCTCTTGGATATGGCACCATTCTCCCAGGGAGAGCTGAATGGCTTCCGGAAGTCCTTTCTCGAGGTTAACCTCAACACAAATACGAGCGCAGGTAAATTGGTCCCCTTTCGGCTCCGCACTGTCCAGGAACCGCCCAAGCTTATTTCCAATGTCCTCCAAAGATCCTTTCCCCCAGAGATGTAAGGGTAGATGAGGCAGCCTAACCCAAACAGGGGCTGCGGTGATCTCAACTCCAGGATTGAAATCAAGAGTCCAGGGGGCTAAGAACATTCCCCTCGACCCCATGAAATAGGGTCCAGATCTGAAAACTAGATCACGGTCCTCTTTCTGCAAGAAGCTGAAGACAAAAAAACCCCTGCCTACTGCATGCAGAGAAACGATTCCATGCATCAGTGGCTTCCAACGGTCTTCCATCTAGGCCTCCACCGTTTTGGGGCTAGGCCATAACCCCATAAACTTTCCAATGAGGGTGTTTTCTGCTAGATGGAGGGAAAGATTGCAAGGCTCCTCTGGAGATAGCTCCAGAGAAGGGATCTCCTCCATCTTCTTAACAAACTTAGATGAGAGAGAAGGCTTGGCTTTAGGTCCTACCGAGCGGACTAATGCTTTGAAAGCTTCCGAAGGATCTTCTTCCTTCTCATTAATCGGATCTGGGGCCATCGTAGCAGGGTGGCGACCACCAGAAGACAGAAGCCAAAAACTACTCCAAAACGCATGTGATGGACGCTCAGATACGCCGATCCGCGGCCGAACTCAACATTCGGCTGCTCCACGTTCCGCGCCCCTGCAAAGAAAGAACCAGAGAGGCGGCTAGGGTAAACGCCTCACTCTCTACGCCTTCCCAAATATTTTAACTTATTACTCAATTAAAAAAGAGGAAAAAAGATAAAAGTAGACATAATTTAAGAAGGAAGGAGAAATGAACTAGAAAGAAAGATGCATCATGCGATGAATGTTTCAAATCAATTTAGTCAATGTTTCTTTAATACTCTGAGATCCATCAATGATGAAGATTCTCTTATTCACTCTAAATGTAAAAAATGATGTTAAATAAGAGTAGATTTTTGTGACGTTAAATAAGAATAATTTTTTTGTTGCTTTCAAAATCAAGTAAATAAACCCCATGATGTATACATGGATATACTCAATTGGTTGACAAGGGGAAGGGTTCCTATAAGGCCGATGGCTATCGTTATGGTGAACACTAGGAAATGAGAGAATTAAAGGTTACTTATGGGATTCTTCCTAAATCTAACAATGCTCTTGCATTTTATATCTAGCTATATCTATTAGTAATTCAATAAAACTAGAATTTCAATGTGTTCATGCCCTAGTATTACTTCTGTCATTATGTATAGCTAATTGGACTAACCACTCACTAATATTTTTAGAATTAAAAACTTTCCTTCCCTTTCAAACTTATAATTAACTACTCTTTAATGTATTTAGAATAAAAACATTTCTTTCTTTTTCAAAAAACTCTTATATTACACTTTGCACCAAAACCACCCAACCCATATTTAATCAACTTTCCATCTTCAAAATCTAAACATAAAGGCCCACCATAGCTATCACTTCTTTTAGATTATACATGTGAGCACCTAATTCATTTTAAATGGTTCAACTTAAAATTCAAAATTCAATTTATTCTTCTATGACCTTTTAATTTTAAAATTCTCAATTTATTCTTGAACTAACCTTTTATTTTCTTAATAATTTGTTTATTGCATATCATTATTATAGGTGTTGTATTATTTAAAATTCATTGATATATATATATATATATATAGCCAATAATAAAGGCACCTCTTTTTAATCTGGCGCTCATCTAATTTTATGGTAGAATCGAGAGCCCTTGTAGTTTAAAACTGCAAAATCAAGTACAACTCCGGTTCATTTTATAATCTAAGTTCAACATGCAAGGTATCATTATTCTCGACTCACTGACACTAACTACGTGATTCCAGGTATCTAGCTCCAGCCAGGTCTACTCGTTGTTGTAGGTAAAGAGAAAGGTAGTGTGTGATAGATGCCCCTCCCTGTCTATAGTTGTAGGCAAGTGGGGACCTCATGCATAGACGCTGATCTCGGATTCCTGCTAAGTGGTTGGGATACTTCTAGAGCAGCTAACGAGGGGAGACTCCTGGAGAGAGAACCCAGAATAAATGCTATTAGGGTAGGCCAGTAATAAAGCAGCTATCCATGGTAAATGCTATGGGAGATAACCTTAAGTACACTTTAGAACTAGACCTATAGAGCTAGACCGGCTAGATAGAGTTTTAAGACCTACGCTTCTATCAATAATCAATATCCTTCCTGAACGTACCACTGCACATTAACCATATCAAATTCTAACGGTCTAAGGTCTCTGGTACATAGCCTTTCTGCCATTCTTGGGCATACCTTTCCCGGGCATACCACCTTCCTGCCTGGGTAAACCTTAATACAGGCTTATCATACTGGTTCATCATATTGGCTTTGTTCCCGACCCTGTTCCGATTCTACGGTGGAAAGTAATTTAGTGTAGTCTCAGTCCTTTAGTCCACATCCACCCGTCGCTTCACTTCTCGTGACTCTTCTTTCCACTGCACTTCTTCCCACACCTTCCACACTTATCGATCTTTATCCTCCATGTCCTTCCACTTATCGTGGGTGGGATTTTACATATAATTTGGTAAAGTAAACAGTTATAGGTGGGTCACTCCTCCTTAGAGTGGGTCACTCGACATCGAACCAGGGATAGGTCCCGAACCCAGGGATAGGTCTCGAATCCCAAACGAGGGAACTGAACCAGACCGAACGGGTGTCAATTGAGCAGAATAAGAGCGATAGGGCGGAAGCGGAAAGCCAATGAAAACCTACTCTTAAACGCCTTTTTAATTGCCTTACCCTTGCCTTTATATGGTTTATCCTTTCCAATTGGTTTAACTTACTGCATTGCAGAACTGGTCAAAATCGGTGTCATACAATCTCACAGTGATGCTGAAGGCCAGAGGTGCAGAGGTGCAATTTCCCTCTGTAAATGTATCCATACTATTTTTATTTATTGATGCATCCTCTGGTGTCTTGGCTGACTACCTACCCTTTATCCTCCCCGTAAAAGAGCCTTTTAGCCTTCTTCCTTTATTCTATATATTTTATAGTAAGCGGTTTTAATTGGACACCACATAGAATACTCGAAACGGACCCTATTGAAGCAGTATGGTCATGAGGCTATACGCTCCCCCCTTGTTCACTCTTTGAGGGTTAGACACCAAGAGTCTTCAGGGAGGGGGGTTGCAGCCATTAGGGTCAGGGAAAGAGGCTAGATATATAGACCCAGGGAGAGATGCTAGAATGAACAGGTGCTACCCAAAGGTTGCCTCATGGAGTTGTACTTGACTGGTAAACAAATATTCTTCGATTTAGTTGGCAGGGTGTTTACAGTGCTAAAGCAAGCAACTGATCCACATCCGGTGTAGCTAGGAAGTCTCACTGCGCTAAAGGAATGGGATCCTATTAATTATTTGGATGAACCCTTTTATCACATTGATTTGAAATGGGTCCTACCTATGCTTGTAAATCCTCCATCTATTTGATATGTCACTGGCTCTACACTTGTCACTACCTTTTATATCCATGTCATATTTAGCATCGTCCTAAATCCATTTTAAACCTAGATCTATCAAGTACCGAGAGGGATCCAAATGGTAAAAAAATGTACAACTCAAGAAATTGGAACCCTCTCAGTGCTTGATAGATCTGGGCTTAAAGTGGATCTATGCTAGTATTATTCACAATATATTAAAGTAACATTGTACTATTCATGTTAAAGGATTCTTAATAGACAAGTAACGTTATAATATAATGAGTAGAATAGTAGTAACTTAATAATATTATATTATTCCCCGGATGTGGGTGACACACGAGCCATCCACGTGGGATATCTGGCACCCAGACCACATGGCGACGACGTGGGAAACAAGGCGAATGATGATGTGGTTGAATTAAATGACGAGGGTGGTGAAATGCTCGCCAACCCCGCAAGTAGTTGGTTGGTCTTTTCCTGTCTGGGTCGTAACACTGCTGAATTAAATCATGTGTGTGTTAACGCAGACCTCCATGACGGCAGCACTTCAATCTATGAGACTTGCTAGCCTTCGCTCTACATGCATTCTTGTTTTCCCGCTTCTGCTCTATGCTCATTCTTTTGTGAGCCTGCCTGCAAAATCAAAGAAGATGCCCAAGCAACGCGGTACTTTGCACAGAGGCAGCACAAGCAGAGGAGGTGGTCGTCGTAAGAGTAGATTTTTGTGACGTTAAATAAGAATAATTTTTTTGTTGCTTTCAAAATCAAGTAAATAAACCCCATGATGTATACATGGATATACTCAATTCGTTGACAAGGGGAAAGGTTCCTATAAGGCCCGTGGCTATCGTTATGGTGAACACTCGACAATGAGAGAATTAAAGGTTACTTATGGGATTCCTCCTAAATCTAACAATGCTCTTGCATTTTATATCTAGCTATATCAATTAGTAATTCAATAAAACTAGAATTTCAATGTGTTCATGCACTAGTATTAATTCTATCATTATGTATAGCTAATTGGACTAACCACTCACTAATATTTTTAGAATTAAAAACTTTCCTTCTCTTTCAAACTTATAACTATCTACTCTTTATTTAGAATAAAAACATTTTTTTCTTTAAAAAAAAAGTCTTATATTACATTTTCCACCAAAACCACCTAACCCATATTTAATCATCTTTCCATCTTCAAAATCTAAACATGAAGGCCCACCATAGCTATCACTACTTCTTTTTGATTATACATGTGAGCACCTAATTCATTTTAAACCGTTCAACTTGAAATTCAAAATTCAATTTATTCTTCTATGACTCTTTAATTTTAAAATTCTCAATTTATTCTTGAATGAACCTTTGATTTTCTTAATAATTTGTTTATTGCATATCATTATTATCGTGTCTCTTTTATAAATCTTTTATGGTTGTTATTTCTCAATATTGCTAATGTTTTATTGTTATTATTTCTATTAGAATAGTTGGTTTATTGCATATCATTATTGTCTGGTCTCCTTTACAAATCTTTAATGGTTATTATTTTTTATCATTTCTCTTAATAATATAGAAAGAAATTATGGTGGTCTTATCATTTATATTAAACACAACTTTTTAAACATTTAATATAACTTATTTAAATCTTAGAGTTAATTTATTAATATAACTTATTTTAAATATTAAAATATTTAATATAATTTATTTAATTATTATAATTAATTTAAGAAATAAATATATAATAAATCTTTATTTCCAAGCACTCCGTCAAAATGATCAATCCTATGATCAATAATTTCAAAATTAAATGTTAAAAAATCTATTAAAAAATATTTTGTACCAAATAAAATACAACATACAACATCTATCAAATACCTATACTACCAATTAACTAAAATTTTGCTCAACCCACTTATTCTTATTCTATTTTCAGCAAAGATTCGCGGGCATTACAATAAAGACACCACATAAATCTTTAATATGCACATGAAGTGGACACGTCGCGTGTGTAAAACGTAAAGCTCAAGAAATGTGAACAAAGGAACATGCTTCGCCAAATGAGGAAAATCAGAGCGGCTCGTGTCCTCCTAAAACTTGGTCATCACTCATTAACCAAAACATTATTCCAAACTTCGTCATACACTGGTTAACCAAAAGATTAATTCCAAAACTTTGAAGAATATATTACTAATGTGTAGTTTGACCAAATTTTCCGTTTATTTTTTATCATTCGGAATCGAATTAGTCGATGATATGGAAGAGTGGAGTGGAAGTAACAATGTCAGAAGAGATTGACAAAAGGTAAGAGATAATGAATTATCTTTCTTTTTTAAGTATACGAAAAGTGAAATTATGATTTATTATTTTTTTAAAGAAATTGTATTAAATTTGATTAAAAAATTGTTGGATTTTTTTATTTTTACTAACTAATTTAATATATATTTTTGTATGTATATAACATTTTAATTTCTTCTTTAACTTGCTATTAAATTACATCGACTATTTTTTTTGCTATTCATTGAGAAAAAAAAAATAACATTATGATGATGATGATGATGATGGTTAACGTCCCCTGAGACCAAACTTTGGTCTATCGGACCTAAAGAAGAGAATTAATTAGTTTGCTTTAAAGTTATATTTCTATGCTCAAAGAGCTTGGAAAGAAGCGTCCCGAGCTTACTATAATTTTGACAGGCTAAAAGGCTAGGAAAGTCGGTATTGCAACAAAGATTATGAAACTGGGATCTAATGTGGGTGTACGCAGGGCACTCTAAGAGGAAGTGATTTTCATCTTCAATGTTCTTACTCTCACAAAGGTGGCAGATCCTTTCTACCCATGGCGTTTCAGGGATTGTCCAACGACTAGTTTCACTATGGAGCTCATGTGAGTTCGTTCTTATCTTAGCTATGTTAATTTTTTTCTTAGTACTGATCAAAACAGAGAGATACTTTTGATCTTCTAGAGTAGGGTTGATGACCTCCTTATAATATCTTAATTTTCTTTTAGCCTCGAGATCTTTCTCACACCACAATTTTTCTTTAAACTTAGAAGAAATAATATTTTTAATGTTATTAATATTCTGCAAAGCAACATTTTCATCGATTTCCCAGTGATTTAACCAAGGCCTGGTATCTTTATACCACCCATGCTTGAGCCTTAAGTGGTTTTGGCTGGAGTTTAAAGCTATCTTAGGGAGTCTATGGTCTCCCATGTTATTGATTTTGTTCTTGTATAACATGAGTCTAGTCATAGCTAGGCTCTCGACGGGGGAAAGACCCACTTCTATAAGGAGAATAGGATAGGGTGTATTGTTTTTTATTTTGAGGTTATAAGTTATAAAACGCTTTTG
Organism: Pseudotsuga menziesii; assembly: GCA_001517045.1. Taxonomy (NCBI): domain Eukaryota; kingdom Viridiplantae; phylum Streptophyta; class Pinopsida; order Pinales; family Pinaceae; genus Pseudotsuga; species Pseudotsuga menziesii. Next base: position 572,755 of record LPNX010877200.1, read on the forward strand.
GATTTGCTCGATCTTTCTCCAGGATTCTCTAGAGATGCTGCAACCCCAAACCTCACATCCATATAAGATGATAGGAGTGACTAGAGTTTCAAAAAGAAGCTTCTTTTTATCCCACATCATGAGGTTTGCAGCTTTACAGTTATTTTCAAGACCAAAGTAAGCTTTCCACCCTCCGTTAATCCTTTTCTTAATGCTATAGTTCCAGTTGAGCTTGTGATGAATATCAATTCCTAGGTACTTGTAAGAAGACACTTCCTCCAAGTTGCTATTGTCATACATAAAATTAGCGTATGTATCATTCTTGGATTTGATAATCATAACCTTTGTTTTGTCAGTGTTAACAGTCATACCCATGTTAGAGCAGAAATCTTTGAGGAGTCGAAGCTGCTTATCAAGATCAGAATAAAACCTTGCCATAAGGACAATATCGTCAGCATAAAGAAGAAGGATGATGACTATTCCAGCTAAGATCGTACCAGCACAACCTGCTTCTTCTAAACAACCCTCTAACTTATCAATGTAAATGCCAAAAAGGGTAGGGGAGAGGGGGCAACCTTGCTTAACTCCGATATTACACTTAATATCTTTCAACCACCCTCTCATTGCTTTTAAACTTGGCAATTACATTCTCGTAGAGCCTTATCGCGGCAGCTCTCAGCTCGAAAGGAACCTTAAGCTCTTCTAACCTATTCCAAAGGTTATTTCTAGGTACTGTATCGAAAGCCTTTCTAAAGTCCACAAAGCAGCAAAAGAGATTGGATTTATCATTGCGGCACTCCTCCATAATGATCCTAAGCGTAATAAGGTGGTCCGTTGTTGAGTGATGCCTTCTAAAACCCGCTTGGCCTTTAGCCCGCTTACCTTCACTTTCAAGCCAAATGCTAATTTTCTTTTCCAAAATAATACCATATAACTTGGCTAAGAGGGGGCTTATCATAATAGTTCGATAATTTGAGGAGTTAGTTGTATCCCCACTTTTAAAAATAGGGATAATGAGGCTCTGAGTCCAAGGTTTAGGGAACCCTTGCTTGACTGCTTGATTAAAAAGCTTGTGGATGTGAGGGATGAGGACAGGACCTCCAATTTTTAAGAGTTCTGCCTGGTAACCTTCAATGTCCTTAGCTTTTCCATTAGCCAGACGCTTAACCCCAAAATCTATGTCTTTTAAAGAGAAAACTTCTTCCGTTGTGAGGAGGGTTTCAAAGTGGTCTATGACATTCGGGGAGTCATAAAGCTTTTTAAGATAGGAATTCCAGTCGTGCAAAGAAATTTTATTATTATCTTTAGTTTTTCTAGTTAGAATCTGCCTCCAGAATTTCTTAGGGGCCGTCTTAGAGAGGTGTAAGAGATTGTCTTGCCTTTTGTCAATATACTGCCCTTTTTTCTTTTTAGTAAGGGCTTTGTAATTTTTTATCTTGTTAATTTTAAGAGATTCATCAAGAGCTTCCTTAATCTCTCTCCTCGCATTTTTACAATCATTATCATACCAAAGGTTGGCTTTTCTATTCCTTTTATTACTCGAAACTTCAATTGAGAACTTGTTAATGGAATAAGAGAGGATTGTGGTAAAATTATAATATAGGTCTTCAATGTTGTCTGTACTTGATAAAGGAAGCAAATTAATTTTTAACTCATTTATAAAAAGATCTTTTTTATTCCTATCAAAGATCAAGTTCTTTTGGTTATGAGGATTATCCTCTATGGGATCTCTATGGATGGCATAGTTGAGAGTTACCATTAAAGGTTATGATCCAAATCAGGCTCATGGTCGTTTAGAACGTCCAAATTTATTATATCGTTGTATAAAGAAATATCAGAAATAACATAATCTACTACGCTACTACCAAGCCCATGGATACAGGTCATCTGGCTAGAGCTAGGCCACTTCATTATATCGTTGCAAATTATGAGATCTTGAGAACTACAGAGCTTGATTAACTCAGACCCAAACAAATTTTCCCCTAAATCTACAGAGCTTCTCTTGTACCTGCTAGCAAAAGTAAGGTCTTCATCTAACCAGAGAGGATTAGGGTTGGAATAATTGCTTAGGAGAATAGCTTGGTTGTTAGAAGTTCTAGCATTAAAATCGCCCATTAAAAGGATATTACCTTCATTCCTAAGTCTAGAAATATCATTCTCTAGTCCATTGTAAGGACAATTTTTATCCAAATTGTTCTTCTTATAGAAGTTAGAGTTAATAGGGGCAAAATAGCATATAGCTATGTAGTTTTTTCTATTGTTGATGTCAGTGATTTCTATCCACATATACTGGTTGTGAGGGTCTTTTTTATAAAGCCTAGCATGGGGGAAGATGTTCTTCTTAATGTAACACGCTATACCCCCAATGCCTCTGCGAGAGGATCGCTTGTTCCAGATTGACCAAAGCACAAATCCATCTATGTTAGGGACCCTAGATTCTGCGTGCTCCCAAGTTTCAACTAACAAAATAATAATAACAACATTTAACTACAATCCTCTTTAAATTAAAGAGTTTGAGATAAATAATTTATAATTTCTTTCTAATATCTGTAATCATTCGAAATGATGACCAGGTATTATGCAAAAACAGTGTACAATCAACACATTGCATGACCATTACATATGAAGAAATCTCTGCAAAATAAGAAGAATGGCCAAATCACATTTACTTTACAAAATGATGATTAATATCATTAAAATAATAAAAGATAAAAATAATTTTTGACATTTTTGTTTATTTTCAAATAACATGAATTTTAATATTAAAAATATTAATAATTATTATTTATATTATATTGTATTTAACATAAATTGTTATTTAGTTGTGAATTTTAATATTAAAAATATTAATAATTATTATTTATATTATAGTGTATTTAACATAAATTGTTATTTAGTTGTTATTTTTTTAATGATTTCTAAATTATTTATAAAAATGAAATTTAACCAATAAAATAACTATTTTAATTGTTAAATTGTGTCTCATTGGTTGTCCCATTTTAAACCCATAAATCATGAAAACCCTTGTATACTCTTTGGCTTCTTTCCAAAGTTTAAGTTTGAAGAAATAAATATTAGAGTTTGTAAGCCATATTAATTTTTCAAAAAAAGAAAATATAATGAATGAATAATACTTAGAGTTCGTAAGTTCATGTTAATTTTTCAAAAATGTATGTTAACGATGGATATGGTTAGTAATTTTTTTTATATATGTTTTTCATTGATTGTCTAAATTTTAATTTTGGTATGATTTTTTTAATGTTTAATTATAATTGATTCTAACTTTTGTGTGTGTTACTATTCATTTTGGTAAATTTTCAAACAATTTGGTTTACATAGTATTACGACTTAGTTAATTGTATGATATCTCTGTTATGAGAGTAATATAATTTAAATTATTTAGTTTATAAAGCATTACAATTTAGTTGATTGTATGATATATGAGAGTTGAGAAAATTATATTATGGTAAAAATCACTTAAATAATTTGGTTTATAAAACACTACAACTTAGTTAATTGTATGATGTCTTAAGGATAGTGCATATTTCCTACTACATGATCAACATTTACTTTTTAGGACTCTAAGAGAGGTTGAAAATATTCTCAAGAATCTTTCATATATATATATATATACACACAAAAAAAAAAAATTGATTATATTATATGAAAATTGCAGGAATTAAAGGAAATTACAAGAATTTGGATGTCAATTGTAGAAAAATGAATTTTCTTTAAGTATTATTTATGTCTATAAAAGCTACTTTGATATTGAATTAGGAGGAATTTCTTATTTGCATTTGATTCCATGATAAAACAATGGGTTTTTCATATAATTGATGAACAAAGATAACAATGAAAAACTCTATTGGCACCTCGTCGAAATGGAGAAACCGAGTCCTCCACCTGGGCCTCCACCACTGGAATCATGTGTCTCAATGGCAAGCTTACAAAACAATGACAAGCTTGGGAAGAGCAGCAATGTGTGCTCAAAAGGACAAAGGGATGCAATGTCAAGCATATATAAATGGGGCAAGAATACACTATAGTTTCCTTGCTCTCATAGGATCTCCTCCTCTAATGCATCCAAGAGGCTCAATATATATCCCTTCAATAGGAAATGAAGGGTCAAGTCGAAGCATTTCTAGGCACATGGAAGGCCAAGAGTCAAGTTAGTTGGGATTCATTGAGGAAAACTCCAAATATTTTATTTTTTATGCACATTTCCCGATGTATGTGGCCTACAGTGGAGCATGCTGCATGTACATGTGGCTTTTTCATCCATCAAAGAGATCTAATTTGCAACCATTGATCCCCTATCTCCCTAGCTTAGTTTCTACATAGTTGGTATGCTTGAACTAGTTTTGTTGAAGGAAGCCCTAGAAGCTTTACAACACATGTCCTACTAGGACATATTCACATAAATTGAGAGGATGAAAGAGGCCCCAAAAGATTTGCAACATATAGACTACGAGGACATATGCACATCCATGGTCCACCACTTAGTAGAGGAAGGCCTTTTTACAACACCAAAAGATGAGGTGATATGCCTCTCCAAATTGAGTTTTAATTATATTGGGAACATAATCCTTAGGGATAGGAATATTAATGTATTATTTTTCACTATTCACACTATTATTGAGAAAATAAAGTGAAGAGTCAATAGGTGAATAGGAAGGGTTGGGAAGGAATTGAAGAGACCACTTGGAAGTTGAAACCAAGGATCACATTTCTCTTATATTTATATGGACATTAGCTAATGAGAAATTATTGAGGGATCATGCCTATTATGATTGCCTTTGTGTTTGTGCATCTTCTTGTATTTGGCTTTGTTTCAGCCAATACGTTTATTTCCCCATTGAGAAACCTAAAAATGGTATCAAAGAAAGGTTGGAAATATTTTGGCCTATCATTCACAACCTGCCCCAATCCGTCATTTTGTGCTTTGCCTTCTTTGCTAGATCCAAATATACTTGAGAAGCTGAGGTATTACCTTTTTCTATGTTTATCTTATTATTTATGTACCAACTTTGTATTCTTGGTATTTCTGCACCTATATATCTTTCTGTTGGGAATTTTTATGAGATTATTGCGAGATTTTGCTCCATATTCCATAGTATTCTAGCATGTGTATAAATCTCTTAGATACTCCTCTCAATCTTGGGCCTCCTCTTCTCTAGCATCGACCCCATGATCTTATTCCCTCCATATAGATCCCCCTTCTATCTCTGTCTACAGCCACTCGATTTTTCCACCGCGAATAAGTACGAATGCAACTATTTAACAATACCAATGAATTTCAAGATCAAGCATAGAGTTTGTGACTCAACATCATTGTAGAATAAATCATATGCACCCTAACTACACTTAGCATTCACATTTCATAGGCCAACATAACCCTATCTCGATGAGAACGTAAAGTTGTGACTGGTGCATAGTCTATTGCAAGTGGAGATTTGAGTTTATGGTGTTGTGTCTGACCTTCATGCTACTCTAAATACCCCATTTCTAATTTTTTATAATGTTGGAAAGTTGTGACCCATTATTTCTGTGTGAATGCCTTGAAGCATGAAATTGTTGTGAGTGAGTTATTTTTGCATGAGCCTACCAGTGTTTCCATCATCACAATTGATGTGATCGAGATCATGCCTTCTCTTGACAGATTGCAGTGTCCTTCCCACGACCTGCATATGATCGTGAAGTGCATATGAAGAGTTCATGAGATTGTTGAAGACCTATGCTAGAGAAGTATGAGAAGAGCACTTTGAAGACTATGTCCAAACTATACATTGGAGAGATAATACTCTGAGATTTCATCTTTGAATTGTACTACATCAAATGCAAAAGCTGAAGGGTCGAATTGCTACAAAACTACTAATGTCCTTGCAATAATTATATCTATATGCATGGTGGATATAATCTACATGTCCATTTCATCTCAAGTTGGGAAGGAGAGATTATTTGGAGTATTTATAGCTGTTTATAGATTTTATGGCTATTTATAGTTGTTTGTGGCTATTTTTAGAATTTGTCTAAAAATATGTAACTTAATCCCGGTTAAGGGATTGGAATCTTTTTCTAATCCGGGTTAACGGATTAGGGGATTTGGATGTTGCGGAATACCTATATTTTGTATTGTGAGGATTTCATAATGTAATGAAGAGAAAATAGGAGGTGTGGCTCCAAGGTTTTCTGGTTTTCCTGGTTAAGAGTTTCCAGGGTAAATCTCTATGTTTATGTGTAAATGATGTGTTGTGATCTCTATTTTGCTTAAAAGAATCTATATGCTTTGCTTCTCTGCATAAGTTTAAAAATTACATGCCTCACTTTACACCAACTTCATGGAAATCCTTGTTCAGCAATGAATTTGCGTAATAAAAATAGTATTTTAAAGCCAAAATGATAAGACAATATGGCCATGTTCCAGACCTTGCAACAAGGTCAGCAACAATCACATGTATAAAATAAAGATCTCCTTACCCTTTGACATTTTCTATCTCTGCTCTTGTAACAACGCCCATACCTTTTGCATACGATGTAGAGGTATGGTTGCTTGTTGTTAACTTTTTAACATGGATTCAATTTAATAGTAGTAACAATCCTTTTTAACTTTAGCATACTTCAAGAAATGTAAATCTCAGATTGTAGCAGTAGTAAAGTAGATAGTAGCTAATCAATAGTAGAAGCAAGAACACAAATATTTTTACAGGGAAACATTTCAAGGAATAAAAACCTAAATAATGAATAATTCTTCTTCTAAATGAGTTGACTGAGTTTGTACATGAGCAGATAATGAGTAGAAATTTACATGACAATCAAGTTGCCTCTAGGGAACACATATGAAGAGAAAAAGAACCCATAGAAGATGAATGTCCTAAACAATTGAGCTACTGCCACTGTTCCAAACCCAAAAATGAGGCTGCCATTGACCAAGGAGAAGCCTGTTGTTGACCAGATTGAGTGTGTTGTTGACTGTTTGAAGCTTACATGACTGTGTTGTTTGACTGCTTCACTTCCCAATAGATTCCGTGGTTGAGTATTAGCCCCTACAAGGTTGCAGCTGGATGGGACATGCCATAAATAGACCTAGACTTGTTTGAGAAGTCCCTAGATAGGGCTTGACAGCTATAAAACTCTTGTTGCTTAAAAGATCCAGGTTTAAGGTGGATCTATGCAAGCTTTTTTTGTTTTTTGTTTTTTGGATGATTGTAATTAATAAATGGTCAACTCTTAGTATGATATTAGTTATTAATAAATGGTCAACTCTTATTGTAATTAATCCATAATTTATTCTTTAGGGTCTTCTAGTGCCTAGACCTACTTCTACAAAGAGACCAACTTGCTGCTTGATGAAGAAACCTGTTCCTAAAGCGAGGACCCCCAAGAAGGTCTGCTATAGGTTTTAAACTCTCCATTCCATTTGTTAATTCCATGGACATAGTAATTTAATATGAAATCCGCTGACAGGAAAGCCAGTTGATACAAATGTATAAATGGTTGTTGACAATATGAACATATTTTTTATCAAATTCCCTTAAGATCCATTATTCATAGGTCTGAAGTATTGTTTTGATGATAAAATTGTTTAGAATACACCCAAAAATACTTTTATTGTTGTTCAAATTGCCCCAAATTTCTATTTTCAGGCATCTACCGTGCTTTGAGATACTCCAAGAAAGCACTATAAAATCTCTCATCCAAGATATTTAACACATTCAACACACGTGTATTGTTGTTTGTTGCAAAAGGATGCCCTAGAATAGGGTTCCTTCACCCCTCCAACAACCTTTATTATACCTGTAGATGATGATATCATAATTTTCTTTGGCTTGCTTACGATTCTCAAAGGCATGCTTATAGCTACAATGATCTGAAAAAGTGCCCTAAACAACCTAGGCCAATTGTATGTGCTCGGATTGGATTTTAATGTTGTTGTCAATTCTTGCTATGTGGATGTTCCTTGCTAGGAATTAGTGCTTAGTGTTGTTGCTTCAAAGAGATACTACCCAAGATACTTCTTAATGACTATTTCAAATGCTCAGAAACACTTTTTGATGGCCAAACTGTTAGAAAAACAGGACTACAGAGCAATAACAGATATACAGTTAAATCAATAAACAAGATGCAAAACACATTGAAACAGTACAGAGAGACACAGATATAACGTGGTTCACCCAAACGATGGGCTATGTCCACAAAGGAATTTTCCAGTCCTTTTATTGCAGTCCAGAAAGATGAAGGGATACACCCTGTAGAAAAACCGCTGCACTTCCTCTTCACGCTCTCACAGTCTCTCTTCCAGTACAATACAATGCCCACATCCAGTACAATTACAATGGAGCCTCCTCAAGCCTTATAAAGGCTTACTCACATGCAATACCATGGGACAATACCATGGGCTACAACAAACCATGTACCCAAACCATGTGCTAGACCTAACCACCTTTGACTCGATCTCAAGTCAAGGTTAACCCTAATAATCCCCCCTTTAAACTTGACTTGGAGTAATCACCAACTCCCCTCAAGTATTTACCGAGGAATCTTACATAAACCCCCCAATCACCTAGGTCTATCTCCCGACTTTACTGGTGAGTTACCAGGGGTATGCATGCCTTACCAGGTCTTACAACCATATGCCCATTTACATGCAAACCGCTCCATTACATTTTTTTTCATGTTCCTTCATGGTGACTAATCACAGCAACTCTACCGCTGCTGCACTTGCTGGACCTTGGATTTGGCAAATTTATTCTTTTCACCTTCATGCTTTAAGACCAACAGAAACTGAGCAGGAACTCATTTTCTCTCTGGTTACTCCCTTTATCAACATGTCTGCAGGATTCTGGCTAGTGTGAATCTTTTCTAGTTTTAACAGTTCTTCATCTAGAATAGATCTTATGAAGTGGTACTTGAGTTCTATATGTTTAGTACTTGAATGAAAGACTGAGTTCTTTGCAAGATGAATGGCACTCTGGCTGTCACTGTACAACCTACTATTCTCCTGTTTCTTACCCAATTCTTCCATGAACCTCTGCAACCAAATCATCTCATTACTAGCCTCTGTAGCAACAACATACTCTGCTTCCGTTGTCGAAAGTGCAACAACCTGTTACAGTTTTGAAATCCAACTTAATGCTGTTCCACTTACAGTGAACACATACCCTGTGGTGCTCCTCCTGCTGTCTTTATCACCAGCCATATCTGCATCAACATATCCCTGTAGAACAGTGTCTGAACCTCCAAAACATAATGCATGAGAAGTGGTACCTCTCAAATACCTGAGAATCCACTGTACTGCTTTCCAATGCTCTTTACCTGGATTATTCAAATACCTGCTCACAACTCCCACTGCATGTGCAATATATGGTCTTGTGCACACCATGGCATACATCAAGCTCCCAACTGCTGATGAATAGGGAATCTTGGACATGTAATCTATCTCTTCCTGTGTCTCTGGACACATATGCTTGCTTAGTTTGAAATGGATTACCAAAGGTGTGCTGACTGGTTTTGCATTTTGCATTCTAAACCTCTGCAACACCTTTTCTATGTACTCACCTTGAGACAATGTCAATTTGCAATTTTTCCTGTCTCTTGTTATTCTCATACCAAGGATTTGTTTTGCAACACCCAAATCCTTCATCGCAAATGATTTAGCTAGTTTTCTTTTGAGCACATTTATATCCTGCATGTTAGACCTTGCAACAAGCATGTCATCCACATAC
>LPNX010877242.1:15880-33914 GCA_001517045.1 Pseudotsuga menziesii
TACTTAGGAAATAATGCATTAACCCAAGGTCTTTCATCTCAAATTCTTCTGCTAGTTTCTTCTTGCTTTCCATGATCTGTTTCTCATTCCCTGTCAAGAATAAGTCATCCACATATAGTAATAGAATGACAGGCATATCTTCTACAACCTTGTAGGAAAGGTTAGGATCGACTTTACTCTTGGCAAAGCCCATACTCATCAGGAAACTATCTATTCTTCCATACCAAGATCTGGGAGCTTGCTTCAGGCCATAGAGGGCCTTCTTCAACTTCCATACTTGATTCCATCTATCTTCAACTTCAAATCCTCGTGACTATTCGATATAAAACTCTTCCTTAATCATACCATTAAGGAAGGCTTGTCTTTACTTCATCATGGAAGAAACTACCATGATAGTTTTGAAGGAAGTGTACTTTGCTTCCTGGAGTAAGTGTCTCTTCAAAATTAATTCCCTCTTTCTGATAGAAACCTCTAGCCACAATTATTACCTTACTTCTATCAGCAACATATCTTATCTTGCAAATCCATTTGGAAGATACCACATTCTTGCTTTCTGGTTTGAGTACTATATCCCAAACATCATTCTAGTATCATAACATCTTCTATGAGTTTTTCTTCTTAGGTCATCAACATATCCTAGTCTTCTGCATTCAACCTTGAAGGTTGGAACCCACTTTACTCTTGGTAAGGTCTCTATCCATCACAAAGCTATCCATCATGTTGTACCATGTCGAACTCAGATATAATTTTCTGTAGTCACTCCCCCTGAAGTGGAATATCATCTTCCCTCTTCATTCTGTATAGGTGGTTCTATGCTTGATATATACTGGTCAATAGAGTATGTCATGTCATAGTCTATTCTTTCTGGGGAGAATCACGAACCTTGCTTTGTACACTTGTTCCATCATATCGTATACATCATTCCCCATGATCAACTGCTATTCTTTGATCATAGCTTCTTTCATAGCATTCTTTTCTTCATCTTGAGTTATCTCTTGTACCCATGGTGGTCTTCATCCTTCAAGGTGGATCTACCACTCTCTGAAGCTCTTTCTTCCGTCATGGTGTCTTTAACCCTGGGAGCTTCAGATTCATCCTTCTTTTCTTGTAGGAGGTTGTACATGATCTTTCCTACAATTCAAATGCACCAGTTGCATGGTTAGAACTATTTCATAAAACATATGCATAACAACAAATTCTTATGCATCATGCAATTGTCTAGTCAATACAACATTCATCCATATCTCACATAAAATTTCTAGATGCCTTCCATCTCCACCATGACATTATTGAGATTGTGCACTAATCCAATATGTTAGCAAAGAGGTTTGATAAGTAGCAATGGAGAGTTGTATAGCACCATGAGCTACTTACCCATCACATGCATATTAGTAGTATACAGTCATTAAAACAATATATCATGCATAACACATCAACTGAATATAATCAAATGCATAACAAAACAATATCATTAAATGATAATTGAATACTTATCTTTATTTGTTTCATGGGTATACTCCTTCTTGAGTCTTCAGCTTCATCGTCTTCTTCAGCATCGTTTCTTATCCAAATGCTGAGGTGGATAAGAAGTTCTTCAAGAGTTGAGATCTTCATATTCTTCATTGATTGAGGGATCTTCTTTGGAAGATGAGAGCTTGATCTTCAGAGACGAGCTTCTTCTTCTTCCCAAAGTTTGCTGAAAGTAATCACTTCCTTTTGGAACACATTTCTTAAATGAATGAATTCTATGATCTTGGGAGGCCATTCAAGGTGGCCATCACCACTTCTGCATTCTTCACTTCTTCTTTCCTCGCTTGAATTTGTTCTTTGATTTGAGAGATCCTTATGACTGCATGGTCTCTGCATTCTGGACCTTCACATTCTTTAGCTGGTTTCTTAAGGTCATATTCTGATCTATGTTCTTCCCTTCAAATAGCTTGGTCATGGAATCAAACCTCATCGATGTATTTAGGGAAGATACTTGTAGTACAAGTTGATTCATAACTGAATCATCAATGATCTTCTAGGATTTGACCAAGTTCTTCTTGAGAAAGGCTTCTAGCCTCATCTCCCTCTGAAACTGGAACCTCTATGCTCATGTAGGTGTCCAATCCATTTTCTTCAGAGAGATCATATAATTCTAGGCTTGGAAGTTGTCAACTTTACCAAGCTTATCATTAAGTTGATGTCATAGATCACTTTGAAATGAGAACCTCAAATGAACATAGCAAAGGATTAGACCTTACCGATTTGAGGTGTCCGTCCTGGTTCCGGAGCTGGCTGATCTAGGGTTTGTCATAGAAACCCTAATTTCAAAAACTTGGAATATTTTAGATATGATTGTCTAGACAGATAGATCTCTTCAAATGGAGCTGTCCAATGTACTCCATTTCTGAAAATAGTGGAGAGAAGCTCCCGGAACAGGAAGCCCTAATTTTCAATTTCTTCAGCAGAAATACCTGTTACTGTTTCTATGATATCTCCAAAATCTATGCTCCTATGTGTCTGAAATTTTTTACTGAGGTAACCTTGCATGTTATTGATCCAAAATCATAGGTTTTGTCATAATTGGTTTCACCATTTGGTATTTATGATCCTTTTCCCAAGGTGACCTGTTACAGGATTATTCAGAACAATGAAGTTGTACGACATGCCAAGTGTCACTAGTTCATCTTCTAAGTGTGATATTTGGACCACCGAAATTTCATTCCGTTTCATTTCTAGAACATCTTCAGGAATTTCATTTGGACCTCTGTATCCCAAGATATTTCAATTCTCCCCAGGTGTCCTGTTTAGGGATGAATTCTGGAAGAGGCTGGAACCCTAACTTGGAGAGAACATATCTCCTGGAATACAACGAATCTGAGGATGAATTTTGGACACAGTGTTCATAAGGATTTCATCTTCTGAACTTGTAATTTTTAGCTCCTGATACTTCCCCAATATTGGAATATAGTGAATGTACCAAAACGTAGCATTTTTAGTATTTAGGGTTTTTCTAGCTTGGGGTCAAACTAGGGTTTGACTTTCCCAGAGTACCCAACCAAATTTCTTGATCCATGTCTCTAAACTTCAGTTTTGACGAGGAGAGAAATCCTATGCTATTCTCACTCAAAAAGTCCTCTTCTGTAGAAAGCCCTAATTTCCACATCGAAAACTAAAAATGCTCGGAATCGAATTCCACTTCGATAGAAAGATGCGCCCTTCAATGGAGAGTCATCCTAGCATACTTTTGCTGATGGATTGTGGAGAGGGACCCAAAAATTAAGAAGCCCTAGCTTCTGAAGATGCACAATGTCTTCTTCTCAGGTTAGCTCTGATACCATGTTAAATTTTCATATGCTTAGCTAAGACATCAGTATTTCATTTCATTTTCATGACAAAAGCATATAAACAGGATCACTGAAAGATAGACAAGCACAACCATCAAAAGGAACACAAAGATTTATCCTGGGAAAACCCTAAAGGGAAAAACCCAGCAAAATATTCCTCAATATAGATGCCCCAAAAAGATAAAAGATAAAACCAGCAAGGAGATCAAAGCCTGATCCTCCTCCTTCTCCAGCTACTTCTCTTCTCCACTAATGCGCTACACAAGTGAGAGTGTGTCTCAAATGAGGAGCACTACACCTCTATTTATATTCATCTGTTCACTTAAGTTAACTCCTTTGACATGTAGGCTCGAGTTAAATCATGTAGGCTCAAGTTACACATGTAGGCTCACGTAACCACACTGGGGTGCTCATGACCCACCTTTACAATTAGAGGGGACTACCTGATGACTCTTATTAGATATTTCGATTAGGAGCATCGGGGTACAATGTAATACAAGTGGTTCTCCCGGTAGGACCATCGGGGACCACAAAAAGATACATATAGAATATTCTTCAAAGTTACAATATTTCAACAGATCTATAATGTAAACAAGTCATGTCAAGTCATTGTGGGTAACCCTCCTATTGTCTAAGGGTTAAATTCCCCGTAGCTCCGGGGCACTAGGGTCATTAGACTCACCTAGTGAAGTCGGCCTTAGTAGGGTTTTAGTCATTCCAGGAAGCAGTATAAATAGAGAGGTGACCTCTCTATTTAACACACATCTCATACACACTCAAGTTGATCTGGATTTATGCAGGAACACAATGGAATACCCAAATAACCATGGAAACAAATATGCAGTGGAAATAACACTTCATTTCATTAATCAATAATTGAAACTTGTTTACATACAGAATGGAAATAAACTAGCTAGTGCTGGTAGCTTATCTTTGAGAAGAGATGTGGTGGCTACATGCCTCTGAACTCTTTGTTACAATGAGGCTCGAAGGCCTATATATTATTGAGAAACAATGGAAACCCTACACATCCAAAAACCTAACCCTAGGAGGTGAAACGCCTTAATGTGGGCCCCGTTGGGTAACTTGGTACATCAATTTCTCGGGGTCGTAACTTTAGCATACTACCTCCGTTTGACGCGCATGATACATCGCTAGAAAGATTTGTTTAAGGACTACATCCCTAAACAACAAATATCAAGTCTAGAATGGACTCATATTTTCTTGACCATTCGATGCCAAAAAAATGTCGTTTAGGGCCTCAAAACGGTTCCGGAAGTTTAGGACCCGAAAACTGCCAAAAATAGTAAATTGTGCTACAATTAAGGAAACTCAAAAACTGAAAGAAACTGTGGTGGGGGTCCAAGAGGAATAGGTGGGTGGCCACCAATATCCTCCTAGATCATTCCTCCCCCCTTAGGAAGCAATGGTCCCCATTGCGTTGAGTTTCTCCATGAGATGAGGAAACTTCTATTGAACTTGGTCCCCAGTGAGCCACTTTCCCTAGTGAAGGAGTTGGCCTGCTTTGACAACTCGATATAGTTGGATCTTCTACTGGTGGGTGTTCTTGATCTGTGTGTCCATAATCCGATCAGTTGTGGCTTGTTCCATGCAATCGGGGTTTAACTCTGTTGGTGTGAGTTGTTCTGCCATGTCTGATGTGTCCAGTAGAGGTGGAAAGTAGGGCCGAAGGAGGTCCACATTGAACACTGGGTGCAGACCAAGGAATGGTGGAATACTAAGCTCGAAGGCATTGTCCACGACAGCCTTGGTGATGGTGTATGGCCCATATTGGAGTAGGCGAAGCTTGCGGTGGGGTCCAGCGAGGCACTCCTTCTGTAAATGTAGCCACACTTTGTCGCCCACCTAGAAGTTGTGTTGCACCCGATGCTGATCATGTTGCTTCTTGTACTTAGCATTGGATCTATCCAATATGTCATGAACTTGTTGGCGAATGTGCTGAATGCGCTCAATGAAGTTGTTTGCCTTGGAAAATTCAGACTGGATATGAGCTGAATCAACATGAGTAGCTGCAAATGGCATGGCTATGTCAATGGGACATAGTGGATAGAATCCCAAGCCCACCTAAAAGGGGCTGTGGTTGGTTGAGCTGTGGAGCGCCCGGTTATAGCTGTGTTGTACATAGGGGAGGCTCTCATCCCATGTGTGTGGATGCTTTGAGTTGTACATGTGCAAAATGTGTATGATCATCGTATTGACAACCTCTGTGTGGCCATCAGTCTGGGGATGGAAAGCTGTGGACTTTGTGAGCTTGGTGTCTAGAATTGACCATAGGCTAGACCAGAACGTACTAAGGAACCTGCTGTCTCGGTCTGAGATTATAGACTGTGGGATACCAAAGTGTACCCACGCTCGTTCAAAGAAGAGTTTAGCAATGGCTTCTGCTGTGATATTCTTCTTGCAGGCCGCCATTATGGCCATCTTTGAGAATCTGTCAATGACCACAAACACACAGTCATTGCCATGCTTAGTAGAAGGAAGGCTTGACATGTAATCCATGGAGATGGATTCCCAAGGTCAACTGGGGGTAGGCAACGGAGTATAGAGGCCTTGCTTCTTAATGGATGGTTTGGCAATGGCGCAGGCAGTGCATGATCAGATGTACTTCCTGACGTCCCATCGAAGGTTCGGCCAATAGAAATACTTCTGCAGTACTGCCACTGTTTTCTCAACCCGAAAATGCCCAGCGACCCGATTGTAGTGCACTTCCCAAATCATCTTGGAACACTCGCTTGAAGGAACACAAAGGTGTCCCATGTGACACAGTAGTACATCCTAGAGGTGAAATTTTGGAACTTGGTTTCCCTCCAAGAGCATCTGGTATGTGTGGCTAAATTCTGGATCACTCTTGTAGAGAAGAGGCCAATCAGAAGTCTCGTGCCCACAAGAGTTGAGCACGGTCATTATCGCCACGATTGGTGGTTGGCTGAGGCAGTCTGCAACATTGTTGGTGCTTCCCTTCTTGTACTTGATGTTCAAATGAAACTGTTGTAGATATGTGGACCACTTCTGATGGCGATCGTTATGTAACTTCCCTTGTGTCTGCATGAACTACACGGGTCGGTGGTCTGTGTGGATGATTGTTTCCTTCCCCAAAATGTAATGCTTCCATTGCCGGCAAGCCTATACAATGGAATACATCTCTTTGTCATAATTGGGATATTTGCGAATTGTGTCTGACAGTGTCTCACTGTGATATGCCACTGGATGCCCTTGTTGAGTAAGGACTGCCCCAATAGCATAGTCAGAGGCATCTATATCGATCTCAAATGGTTGTTGCAAGTCTGGTAATGTGAGCACTGGGGCACAACAGAGGCGATGTTTCAATTCTGCAAATGCCTTCTGCTGAGTTTTTGACCAAAAGAAATTTTCTTTCACTCCTCCCTTGGTGACTTCACTCAAGGGCCAAGTTATATGAGAGAATCCCAACACGAACCTGCGGTAGAAATTAGCAAGGCCCAAAAAGCTGTGAAGCTCTGTTAGAGTAGTTGGGGCTGGCCAATCTCGAATGAATTGGATCTTGGTTGGATCCACATGTACCCCACAGTCATCAATAATGTATCCCAGATACTGAACCTGGGTCATTCCAAAAGTGCACTTGTCCAAATTGGCACACAACTTGTGCTGCTGCAATGTTTGGAGGACCTGTCGGATGTGGTGGAGGTGCTCTTTCCAAGTCTGGCTGAAGATCAGGATGTCATCCAAGTACACTACTACAAATGAGTTGGTGAATGTCCATAAGATGTCATCCATTAGTCTCATGAAGGTTGCAGGAGCATTTGTCAGCCTGAAAGGCATGACCAACCATTCGAGAAGGCCCTCCTTGGCTTTGAAGGCAGTCTTCCACACATCAGTCGGCTCGATCAGTACCTGGTGATACCCAGACTTTAAGTCAATCTTGCTAAAATATTTTTCCCCTTTAAGCTGGTCCAAGAGGTCATCAATCCGTGGGATCGGGTACCTATTCTAGACAGTGATCTTGTTCAACGCCTGATAGTCAATACAGAGTCTCCAAGTCCCATCCTTTTTCTGTACCAACATGATCGGGCTCCCACAGGGCGATGAACTTGGCCAGATGTGACCCTTCTGCAGCAGCTCCTGAATTTGCCTCTTGATTTCATCATTCTCCAGAACAGAGTGGCGATAGACTGGTCCATTGGGTAGTGACGCACTTGGGGTCAGATCGATGGGGTGCTTGACTTGACAGTGGAGAGGCACCCCGGTGGGTGAGGTGAATATGTCCCGGTACTCCTCCATGACCTTGTCCATTTTTTTTTGTCGTGTGGAGGGGACCTATCTGGAGGTTGTGGCCATGATCTTCTTCTTTCCCTGAGGGCGGATCATCAAGAAAACAAACTTCCCGGTTTTGGAAATGAGCTTACTGCATTGTTTTGCAGTAACCAAAGAGATAGCGGTAGGGGGTGGTACCTCTAGTATCCTGTACAAATTATTTCCCAATGTAATAATAACAACACGAGGCAGGGAATTATACACAACATGTCGCTTCCATAAGTATGGTTGACCTAATAATACATCACAAACACCAAGAGGAGAAATATCACATAATTCCTCATCGGTGAAGGGCTTGATGTTGTAGGGAAGGCAGCACTGCTGGCTGACGCGAAGATCTTGTCCTTCGTGAAGCCACCCGATGGTGTACAGCTGCAGGTGTGTTGTGGTCGGCAAACCCAACCGCTTCACGACCTCTACTGAAATCAGGTTCTTTTGGCTCCCACTGTCGATGATGAACTATAGCGAGGAACCCTTTACCCACATCTGGGAGTGGAAAAGATGCTCCTTCTCCTCTGAATCTTCTGGTTCTTCCTTTTGGATATTCATGGTGGAAATAGTGGCATTGGGCTCTACATCGATAATCTTCTTCCCTCTGTCATTCCCCTTCTCGGGTTCAGATTCAGTGTCAGAGTATGCATCTGATTCAGAAACCTTTATCTCAGCCACCAGTGACTGCTTAACCCGACACTCACTTGTGTTGTGAGTGGAGCTCTTATGGAACTTGCACCACTTTCCCGCTTCCTTCTTCGGCTTTGCAGTGTTGCTCTTTGCTTGCGGCTTTGGAAATTTTTCTTGAGTCACCATGCCTTAGCCGTGTCCTTGGTTTTGCGGTTTGGGGGCACCTTTCCCTTGCTTTTGATTTGCAGATCCAAAGTCTCGCTTTCTCTGTTTGAATTTTTGCTCAATTTTGGCAGCGTACCGATATGCCGTACCAAGCGAGGAGATGTCGAGGAACTCCATTTCCTCTTGAATGTATATGTGCAGATAACTGTGGTACTTCAGCACCAAATGTTTCTCTGAATCTTTGATACCCAACTTGGTGTGCAGGGTATGGAACATATTCGTCAGCTCATGCACATCTTGATCTCTTTGCTACCGCAACGTAGTCCATTAGATGTACTTGTCCTCATAGCTCCCCACCAGATAATATTGTCCCTTTATGGCATCTCAGAAAGAATTCCAAGTGGGTACGACTGAGAACAGAGAAGGTTCCTCCTCATCCTTTCTCTCACAGTAGGTTTCCCAGCAGTCCTTGACATGGGCGGTGGCTTTGAGTAGAGAAAAAGTAATCTTTTCTCGGTCAGAAAAGTCATGAACCGAGAAATATCCTTCTAATATATTCAACCATTTATCTACAGTGTATGCATCTATTCGACCATCAAATATGGGAATGTCGAAGTTTACTTGTACCTTAAAAGGGGTTGCACCTCCAGAGTGGCTGCTAGATGCAGATGCGTCGCCAGTGGGAAGTCGTTGAAGGATCTGGGCGAAGTTATCCATCATCGCATTCCTTTGTTTTTCAAGGGCCTCCTCGAGCAACATTTTGATAGGATCTTCTGCACCCTTGTCTTTCTTTTCATCCCCCATGGGTGGCCATCGGAATTTGGGAGGCTAATCTTGCAAAGGTTCAACCAGATCGAGCCCTAACTCTCTATACCCTGCCCTCGTTGGGGACATGCAAAGAAGGATCGAGAAAGAGCAGATTGCTCTGATACCACTGATCCAGATTTATGCAGGAATGCAACAAAATACACAAATAACCATGGAAACAAATATGCAGCGGAAATAACACTTCATTTCATTAATCAATAACTGAAACTTGTTTACATATAGAATGGAAATAAACTAGCTAGAGTGCTGGTAGCTTATCTCTGAGAAGAGATGTGGCGACTACATGCCTCTGAACTCTCTATTACAATAAGTCTCGAAGGCCTATATATTATTGAGAAACAATGGAAACCGTACAAATCCAAAATCCTAACCCTAGGAGGTGAAATTCCTTAATGTGGGCCCCGTTGGGTAACTTGGTACATCAATTTCTCGGGGTCGTAACTTTAGCATACTACCTCCGTTTGATGCGCATGATACATTGTTAGAAAGATCTATTTAAGGACTACATCCATAAACAACAAATATTGAGTCTGAAACAGACTCATATTTACCTGACCATTCGATGCCAAAAAAACGTCGTTTAGGGCCTCAAAACGACTCCAGAAGTTTAGGACCCGAAAACTGCCAAAAATAGTAAATTGTGCTACAATTAAGGAAACTGGAAAACTGAAAGAAATAGTGGTGGGGGTCCAAGAAGAATAGGTGGGTGGCCACCAATATCCTCCTGGATCACAAGTGTAGTGCATAGTTGAGGAAGGAGAAGACACTGGGGCTAGATAGAAAGAAGGTTACTGCTGTTGGGAGATCATCTTACTGTTTTGGGCTTTTCTATTTTGGTGCTGATTCTATCTCTAAGGAAGTTGCGGGGTTTTCTCCATTTATGGTTTCCCTGAGGAAAAACATTGTGTTCATTGTCTCTTGTGTTTGATTGTTGTGCTTGTTATTCTCTTAGTTAAAGATCCTAATAATGCTAGCTTAATGTTAAAAATCTAACAAGGTTTGTTGAGGTTGACCATAAAACCCACCAAATTGTTGATAGTTGGGAGCATTTTGATCCATAAAGGGTGGTTTCCCTTGGTTTGGTATGGCTTGAGGCTTGTAAGTAGGCTGAGTCCATTGATTGGTAACTCCTCTAGGATAAGGGACATATAAATGATTTCTGTATTGTTCCCCGCTAAGGTATTGATTACCAATGTTAGGTTGTCGTGGATGGACCCAAACCGATATAGGAGGCTATGGAGCAGGACCAATAGGACCAATACCATAATGAAAACTAGTTCCAACATTTAGAGGGGGGGAATGTGAGATATTATGTAGATCAGGCACATAAGAACCTCTAGCTGGTTGGGATGTAGGAGGAACAAATTGACTCTCAACATTCGACAAACCCATGAAAGGCATAGGAACTACTCCCACATGAGGGTTTGACAAAGGATTATAAGTTGAGTGAGGCACTCTGGACGGAATTGCAAGTCTAGACACCGTAGGTGCAAATGGAGGATTAGATGGAACAACACTAGAAGGAATATTCAACGACCTACCTAAAATATCACTAAGTAGAAGGTAGGGGAAAGGTATTCTAGAATTTGGGGTCAACTCCATAGCTGACACATTCATGGTAGTAGTAGTACCAAACTGAGAGATAGCTTGATGAACGACAGTTTCCCAAAATGGAGCATTAGGCCCAAAAATGGGAGATACCATCTCATCAGCTTGAAACTGATGGAGTCCAGCTCCAAATGGAGTCAAGACGACGAAAGAGGCATTCTGAGATGAAGGTTGTTCTGCTAGTGGTGAACCTAAAAGGTTCGTCAAGGGAGCATTGGGAGGAGGAGATTTAACTACTTCATCCTCAACTATAACTCCTTCCAGTTATGGCATAGAAGCACTACCTGCCTCAGAACGGTTCTCCATGTCTCTTTCCATGGGAGGTTGAGTCAAAGGATTCAGAGGATTTTCTAGTGATAATCCTTGTAACTGACGGGACATACTCGATGGGAAATCAACCAGTTTATAAAAATCAAACTGATCTCAAAGATAAAAGTCTCTATTTAAGCAAACAAGACAAACACTACTCAGGTTAAAGCAACAATCAGAACTTATGATAGGAGTGGTAAAAAAGTCACGATCCTCATAGGATTGTCAAACCACCACAACTCACTATATACTGTAGGGTCCAATAGTAGAGCGCGACAAGGAGGATTGGGACTGTACCCTTGCCTGAATACTCAACTACCTAGATGGTACGTGCGTAGTAATATCTCAGAGTGTTATTCACGATGTATTGCGGTGATAGGACGGTCAAAGGGC
This sequence comes from Pseudotsuga menziesii, assembly GCA_001517045.1. Taxonomy (NCBI): domain Eukaryota; kingdom Viridiplantae; phylum Streptophyta; class Pinopsida; order Pinales; family Pinaceae; genus Pseudotsuga; species Pseudotsuga menziesii. Next base: position 27,448 of record LPNX010877242.1, read on the forward strand.
TATGCTCAAATAGTCTCAAGATCCCTAAAAGTGTCTCCCTATATACGCAAGGTACGTGGGATCTCCACTCGTAGTAGTGTTGTCTAATGCACAACCGTTTGAAATGGGCCTTCTGATATACAACTGAGTTTGTGAAGTAACTTTCTATATACCTCAAGGGTATGTGAAAGGTCGTTCTATAATCAACGGTACATGGAAGAACCACACAATCTCTGGGATGCATTGCAAGAAAAAAATGACAGCTCCTACGCTTAAATACATTGGGACACATCTCTAACCAATAACATCTTTCTAAAAAAATTAAACCTAAGTCTAGCACTTTATTTTATCTTTGCAGTTAAGTGAATGCACGAGGTGAGTACATAAAAAGTAAAACCATGCAGTATGATTGTGCAATATTTTCCTTTTACTTTCACAAAATACCTACTTAGAGGCGGGATAGAGGGTTGGTTTCTATTTGATCTAGAAATGACTAAATCCCAAGAAAACGAAAAATATCTAAATCTTGAAACCTACTGCAAGAGAAATACGACTTCAAAGGAAAAGTTCTAGANCGGGATAGAGGTTTGGTTTCTATTTGATCTAGAAATGACTAAATCCCAAGAAAACGAAAAATATCTAAATCTTGAAACCTACTGCAAGAGAAATACGACTTCAAAGGAAAAGTTCTAGAAAGGGAAAAGCTAAGATTTGTTTTTGAAAGAAAAAGTTAAGATAATTACTCAACACACAATATTTTCCAATTTTCTTCAAGAATGAAACTAAGAAGCATACAACACACCTTTTCCTTTTTGTTTGAGAGTAAGAGTGCTTAAGAAACAAGTAGAATATAAACACTTGAGGGTATGAAAGACCAATCCAGTATCTAGCAACTCAAACCTAAGTTTAACCTAGACCTTTCTCTCAATTTTAAAAAATCGAAGAATGACAACAACTCAAATTAAACTAATGAAGAAATTAAAAGAAAATCTAGTTTCTTTCAATTTGATTAAACAAAAACTCAGAGATATGGATCTACACTTCCTTTTCAGTATCCTTCTTCAACCAAAATAAGAAATTACAGGAAGCACACAAACTAGTTCAGCTAATTCTCGGAGGTATAACCCTAACCAATCCTAATTCAACACTCAGATGCCAAATCAAAGATGAAACTAACAGTAACAAACCATAATCAAGTTCAGAAATAAAAAATACAAATGTCAAGTTTGAAAGATGCATTGGGATTAAAACCCTACTTGGAGCCGCTTGCTAGAGGTGTTGTACAGATCATTAGTAGTCTGGTAACGCTTATGGTCAACAGGAACATAATGGCAATAACTCTTTTTATCCACTGGATCAGAGCGGTTGCACCGCTGGATTCCTCTATATAAAGTGTGGTGGGCACCTTTGGTACACTACCCAGTCGCGGTGGCGCTTGAAATTCCCAAATTAAGACACAAAACGAAAAAAATGTTAGATCTCAATTTACTGGCATCAAATGATGATAAAAATCCAGGAAATAAAGCATATGAGGCATATCTGGACAGATCTAAGCAGATCTGATTAGTTTCAAACTGAATCGAACTAAACAAATAGTAGATATGATCAATGGAGAAATTGAAGTTTGAAACAGAGGCAATAACTAAGAATCAAGAAAGAACAGAAGTTCTAGCCACTCTCCCCAGCATGGTCGCCATATTTCTTTCTTGAGGTTCTCACCTTCTGCGGATAGAAGTTGTTTCCATAGCCTGAAGTCCTTATAACTAGAAAAAATGAATTACAACAATGAAAAACACTTCCCCTAATATTGATAGATGCTTGGAATGGATCTTTCACCTGTCACAGAATGTAATGTACCAACATTCTAGAACACTATAGCTCCACAGTTTTACCTGCAAGAAGCACACCACAAAATCATTAAAGATTAAAAGTACCAAGTGCTATCTATAATCCTACATTGATGACTATGGAATTCAATAATGAAACAAGTGATCAATACACAATGTATTTCATGGGAAAGGAAATTTCATTACATTAATAGAATAAGAGAGAGATTAAAACCAAGAGCCTTAGTGTTGAGAAGTCTCTTCTCAAGCAAGATATTGCCTCCAAAGCTTCAACTTATCCACCTAGTGGTTACTCTCCTTGGCTATATTTGGCCAGAATTTTGGTGTTGTAGAATTATATTCCTCCCTCTACCCATGGGGGATGAGCCAAGATTTATAGCCATGGGAGGATAGGGATGGTTCAGATAATGGTGGACAAGGTGGAGGGGATATCCTACATCGATGGATCTTGACTCCAGGTGATCCAAGAGTCTAGGGATGAGGTTGCCACGATGTTGAGATTCGAGAAGATTTGTGAAACTTCTCTTTTTAGCTTTAAAACTTGAGCACTGCTCTTTGTTAACTATGACATATTGTTACCAATATGGAATCATTCATTGTATAAAGGTAATTGGTAGTGGCACCTATTTTTGTGCATAGGAAATAGGCATTACAGACCTAGGTAACACACTTTTTCCACAAGGAAAGCGTGGTGGTGGACAAAATATTTAAATCACGGATCCAAGTCCAAATTCAACTTCATAACTTGAGGAATGGAGGAAAGTTCATATTTTTTTGTTCTCGGTATGTGATGATGACAAGAAATAATATAATAGAATGCTCCCCAAATCATGAGGCTAGAGGGATAGGATAGATGAAGGCTTTGTTAGAACAAGTTATCACTTCGAGGAAAGACTTCATTGATTGGAGATGTTCAACAACGTTAGCTCATCCTGCAGTACATCAACACTTTGATTCAGATATATATGACTCTCATCATGGTTGCAGACCAATACAAAGTAGATCCATGTGAGGTACAATCCATCATGGCTACTAGAATACATCGTAGATCCATGCGAAGAAAAACAAACCTGAACATAGCTATCAGACATACAATGTAGATCTATGTCATTTAGATGCAAATTTGAGCACAACCACGACCATACAAATGTGGACCCATGTTAGGACTCATAGAAATATTCTATTGCAACCAGGGGAAAGCAATGAATGCTTAACAGATACCCAGGGTATTCATCTCGTCTTTAACAACGTACGATTATATCCATGTGATTACACTGTCTCAATGTCAAACATGGTAGAAACCACTTGTTACCTATTAGTGATGAGAAACGTTAACAAGTACGAGGGATATCACCATTGATTTCAATGATTCCCAAGGTACCCTAGTACAATCTTACGAATGTGAATAAATGATATGATGTCGAACACCTGGTTGAATCTTTTGATCAAAGGTCAATGATGTAAACCTATGTCGAAAGAGAGAGGATCTTTAATTGATGCATATAGATCTCAAGGTACTACTTTGTTTCTAAGATTAGTTCCTGGATGATGAGCTGGAGTCAACAAGAATAGTCTCGTTGAAGGAGGGACATGATGAATCCCACATCGACGACACGATACTTGGAACACAGTTTTGGAATTTGAGGATGACGTAACCATAGGACTGACTCAAAGGTAACTGACACAATTTTTTTTTTGCAGATACAAAATATCAACATGGATTCCCTTTGAACATTGGGGGTCATGACTGAAGACTTGGAAAGTTTGAATTGACTAGGCAGATACCAAGACATAATGCAACGATGGACAATGAATTCTTTGAAAGAATCAAAGGAGTGACATGACTCATGAAATTGGATCGACTGGGAAGCAAGCTGAATACCCAATTGACTAAATGAAATGCAGACAGGTTCCATGTTCAAAGGTGACTACAAACTTCCATTATTGCAAATGAAATGTGGTTCCCTTCCCTTACTTTCCCCATCATGATTGATGAGTGCCTCTTTTCGTTTTTATGAGCTCAAAGAGGGTAACAAACACTCGTTGTAGCTTATCATAAGATAAGTCCATTCTCACATGTTTTGCGAACTTGAGAAAGGAGGGGTTCATTCCCAAAAGAGGGTGTCTTAGTGTTTAGTTTAACGAGTCCATTGAAAGTAAACTCAGTATCGTTCATGTTTAGAGAGTCTGAACGAAATGGAAGAAGACTCCAAAAGGTTATTTTTCTGATGATTTAGTCTCTGAGTCTCGAAAGAGTATAAAATAATAGCTCAGAGAACTCTTCTAGTCAATTACTAGAGTATTCCTTTTTCTTAATTTAGTCAATCCGAACCAAAAAAGGGATAAACTATCATTAGAAAGACGACTCTTCAAGTACTTTTACGAGAGTGAATAAGACAAGTTCACTCGACGATCTTTTCACATTTTAGGAGTCCAAAAATAGCTTAAAGAAGACTCTATTAGGGTTTCTTTTCGTGAAAAGAGTTTAACAAGCCTAAAAAAGAAGTAAAACTTGACTCAGAACTTTAGTACTAGATATAACAAGCACGACTAAGATTTCAAAAATAATGCTCAGGAGATTTTTCCTTTTTGTACGAGGATGAAAATGTGAAAAAAAACTCATTCATAACCAAAAATTCAGTTTCTCCATGTTCTGCAAGACTTAAAACGACCATTAGACTCCAAAAATATTAAAAACTAGGCCTTATAGAATGTTTGAGGGTAAATATTTAATAAAATAATAAAAATAAAGAAATAAAACCCAAAAACATTTTAATATAAACTAGTAAATAGTAAAAATACTTGTCATTTCACTTTTACCATTTGGAGAGAATTTTAGGGCCTTTCGTGTGCAGATTTCAGCTAAGGATTCTAGAGCCATCGACCGTCCATTTTCAGTACCGTCAGTTCCAGGTAAGTCCTCAAATCATTTCCAATCTTTTCATGGTTTCATTTTTCCATTCCATGATCGTTTTAAGGTTTTTGGGGCATTTACCCAAGGGTAAAATGCTCCTATCGAGTAACGCACTTTTCCATTCCGGGACAGGAGTTACCCGCGTGACACTGCTTATTTACTTGCAGAAAATCACGGTGGAAACACTGTGTTTTAAAGGAAGATAGGAGGTGTCACAAATTCCCTATAACGTTGTGACATACTGAGCCAAAAGAAGAAGTTTTAAGTGATTTGATTTATTGATTATATGTTCTAAATCTCTTTTTGAACTTGTATTGTTCCCTTCTATTATTTCTTTACTTTTCTATAGTTTAAGGTTAAGAGGTTCCCCAACATATATTTCTTTTCTTACAAAAATTTATCAAAACTCTTCATCTAGTATCAAAGTGAGGTTATTGGCTTCAAGGAGACACCTTTGTTTCAAGGGTTTTCCTCTTCTTATGAAGACCAAGGATATTTTCGGTCTCTGATAAACCTATGTTGGAGTGGGAGCTTTGCACAATGAGTCTTGTGCAAGGAAAATGACGAGTAGTTCAAGAATAGAAATAGAGTTGTTTAGTGAAAAAAATTTGTGTTATGGAGCTTGAAGATGGAATATATTCTTGTGGATAGAGATCATTAATTGATTGATGTAGATACAAATACAAAATCCACTGGTATGTTGAAATAAGATTGAGAAAAGATGGAGAGAAAATCTAGAAGCATGATTTGAATCCACCTTGGAGATTCAGTGTTGTTGAATATTTTTGGAGAAGACGGTGAAAATAAATTGTGGGATAATATAGGGAATTTATATAATTCAAATTCCTTGGTGATCAAGTTACTTTTTCAAAGTAAGTTGTATCATCTTAGGATGAATGATGGTAACTATGTGGAAAATCATCTTAATTCCTTTAATGATTTGGTAATTCAACTGGCCTCTATTATATTAAGACAAATGAAATCTAAGATAAGCATACTTTCTTATTTTGTTTTTTGTCAAACTCTTAGGATAATCCAATTGTAGCAATTAGTAGTTCCACTCAATCCACAATAAAGTTTGAGGATGTAGTTGCATCTTTGTTATTAGAGGGAATGAGAAGAAAATCCATGGAGGGTGTGACCAAGAATTTTTTTTATCTATAAGAGGTAGTTTATAAGAGAGGAGAAATAATCCTTAAGGGGGAATATATAAGTCTATATGTAGAGCTAATCTCTACAAAAAATTGAAAATAAATGCTGGAAATGTGGTAAAGCTGGGCATTATAATGAAAATTACAGATCTAAGAGTATTGATAATGGTAACAGTTCTAATGATTCCCCTTCCATAGAAAAAAATACCTTAGTAGAATAAGGAAACGATGTTTACTTGACATCTACATGTTCACATGAATATCATTATGTATGTTTTATTGATTTAGATGCTCTGTTTCAAATGACTACTCACAAGGGGCTGGTTTTGTGAATATGAAAAGTACAATGGAGGTGATGATTTCCTAGGAGTTGACTCAACAAATAAATCATAAGACATGGAAGGGTCAATATTATGATCAAATATGGAAGGATTAAAACACTTCATAGGGTTTTGAACATTCCATATCTTGCCATAAATATGATATCTTAAGTAATATGGGTGAAGTTGGTGTGCATACTATATATGAAATGGACACATGTAAGATAGTTTGAGGGGAAATGGTGTTGATGCGAGG
>LPNX010877242.1:34483-64230 GCA_001517045.1 Pseudotsuga menziesii
AATCAGACAATTGTTGCAAAGATGTGACAAGGATGTGTAAGGTTGGTGGAACCTTGTGAAAGAGGATAGAGAACGTAGAGTGAAAGGATGAGAATAGTGGAGAAAAGGAATTTGAGGGAAAGGTGTCAACAAGAAGAATGTGAAATATGAAAACAACATGAATATTGCATAAGGAAAGGAGAAAACGCAGTTTACAGCATGATAATGTTGTAGCATTGAAGAGAATTATGATTGAGCATAGAATTCATGGTCAATTGGAATAGCCAGAGGATATAGAAACATGTTCAGTTCTAGAGTGAAGTGTCCAATTTATCCATAGTCTGTGGCAGTTGGGTTGATTGAGAGGACTCATAAGCCCAGGCCTATTTTGTTAACTTTTTGCTTGATAATTCATCGTGTTTTGCCTAGGGTTGCACTAGTGATATGGAAATGGTGTAAGAAATTATTTTAGTGGAATTCTAAGCACATATGCAATGATGAGTTTTCATTGTGGTGCTAGTTAGAATGAAGTTAAGGGAAGGAAATGCACAGTTGGAATGGTTTGGTAAAAAAACAATAAATCATGCTTTCTAAGTGAGAAAATCCTGAGAGAAACCTGGGACTAGTGAGAACCTATGGTGAGTGCATGAGTCTCAACTTGGTGTGGAGTTCTATTGAGAGAATTCCGAGTATAAATACCTATGGCTTGGTTGAGTGTGGATGCCAAGAAGCCAATTTCCCATTTCAATTTTTTTGTAGATAAGTTTAATGCCTGTAAATGTGTTTTTATGTTCGTTAATATTTATTTATTTGATAACTAGAAAAAAATTTCTATGGTTCTTGTTTTAATTCCTGAAATTGAATACTAAAGTACAAGTTCATAAATTTCCTTATTGAATTTATGTGTATGGAAAAAGTGCAAGTTTGTTGACATAGATATGTCAACAGGGGTTTACACTCAGTCGACACCATTAACTCAACGATCTCCCTAAGCACTGGCCTAGACAGGTTTTACCCTGTCTAGCAACACCTGTGAAGCAGATGAAGTCTCACCCGAGATGTTCAAGGGAGAACTGTCGTAACCACGTTTATGCAGTAAGAAGGAGGGTTTTGTGCATCGACCGTTCAACTATCACACCATCACTCAGATACCCAAGCATGGGTTTTACGATTAATTATTCATATCATAGACCAAGTAGATCACATCAATACATCATGCCACAACAATATATTTACTCATGAACATATCGATCACCATGGCATTATTCAAAACAAAGAAACATCGCATCATTCATAAATAATAGTCATACTGCGACATTGATTCATTCAGATCACATCATTTAACACAGAAAAAGAAGAAATACACAAAACAAAGTGTTTCCATCAACATCCGTCATGTCATATTACTCTTGGCATTAGCACAAGATCTCAAAATACATCATTAGGTCCTGAAGAAAAAACCCAAACAACATATACAATCCGATATTCCGCAGAGGTCAAGAAGATCATGCTATGAATCTCATCATTCATCTATCCATCTGCTAATTGACATCTTTTCCACTACATTCCTACTTCTATATATAGGCTTGCACATTTTACAAGATGGTCCACTTTACCTGACTCTCTAACTGTTTTGGACCAAGACTACAAAATCATGACTAAAAACTACAAAACTATGACCAAGCCGAATCTTTGTCGACTTTCCCGCCTTGCACGCCATCCTTGGTCTTACACACCATCCTCGGTCTTGTGCATCATCCTTGGTGTTGCACAACTTTCTTCATCAAAACCGCCTGCCAACATGCCCCCAACACAATCTTGTGGCTCACCGCCTAGCCACGTCAATAGAACCATTTGTTGACATAGATCTGTCAATAAGGGTTCACACTCTATCAACACCCTTAACTTAGTGATCTCCCTGAGTATTGGCCCTGACAGGTTTTACCCTGTCCAACAACACCTGCGAAAAAGATGAAGTCTCACCCGAGATGTTCGAGGGATAACTACCGAAACCATGTTTCAGCAGTAAGAAGGAGGATTTTGTGCATCTACCGTTCAACTATCACAACATCACTCACATACCCAAGAATGGGTTTTATTGTGTCTTATTCATATCATAGACCAAGTAAATCCCATCAATAGATCAGATCACAACAATATATTTAATCATGAACAGTTCAATCACCATGACATTATTCAAAACACAGAAACATTGCATCATTCAATAATAACAGACATATTATGGCATTGATTCATTTAGATCACATCATTTAACACAAAAAAAGCAGAAAGACACAAAACAAAGTGTTTCCATCAACATTCGTCATTTCATATTACTCTTCGCATCAACAAAAGATCTCAAAATACATCATCAGCTCCTGAAGCAAACACCCAAACAATACTATAAAATGTGATCTTCCGCAGAGGTCAAGAAGATCATGCTCTAAATCTCAACATTCATCTATCAATCTACTAATTGACATTTTTTATACTACATTCCTACTTCTATATATAGGCTTGCACCTTTTACAAGATGGTCCACTTTACCAGACTCTCTAACTAATTCAGACCAGAACTACAAAATCGTGACCAAAAACTACAAAACTATGACCAAGCCGACTCTTTTTCGACTTTCCCACCTTGCGCGCCATCCTTGGTCTTTCACACCATCCTTGATCTTACGCATCATGCTTGGTGTTGCGCAACTTGCTTCATCAAAACTGCATGCCATCAAAGTTCTTTACGATCATTCTTGGAAATTTCATGAATGCCAATTCTTTAATTAGATCGAAGTCTAGAAAATGATTCCCTGTAATAACAAATAATTTTTGGGTTCATAATTTAAATGTTTAATTAAATTATGTCGAAGAGTACAATGCTTGGAAAATTGTGTGAATGGATAAATAAGTAGGCATTCCATTCATTTGATTATTTTTTTCTTTAGTCATTATCTGCAAACAATTAGTTTTTATGGAAAAACCCTATGTTAAATTGTAAAGTAAGGATTAAAGAATATGATTGAATAAATGGTTTATGAAACTAACTATTTTGTCTTCACTACACTTTTGTTGGAATGTTGTATTTCCTCGGCATAATAATATGGAAATAACATAATAAGAGGAATGTGCATGTATGAAACTATAATCATATTTGTTCCATTTAAGTGAACCACTCTGTCCCATATTACTATGTCGCAGATCACTCTGTCATAATTCATTTATGCCATAGCTCATGTGTCATAATTCTTATTGCGCAGTTCATGACAAAACTCTCTTCCGAGAATGATTTTTTAAAAAGGAAGATTTGGAAATGTTGTTTTCCAAGCCATAACTAAATATTAACCAAATATGGTTTGGAGAATCATATTTAGTAAAATTTAATACAATATTTGTATTAATAAGGGTGCATATTTATATGTGTTAACCTAATTATTTTAAGTGAATTACACTCTGCAGATTCTTAAAGCAGCTCTTACTACATAGTAAGTTTTAAAAAGAAAAGTATGTTGGAGTATTCTTTATCCTTGTCTTAATAATATGGTAATCAAATAAATTGAGGCATGTCAATATAAATATTTAAAAATTCCTTTTCTCTAATTTTGTGGAGTTTATTGGGTAATCCGCAAGTTAGAGTTTTATTGCGCAGTTCTTACTGCAGAGTAAGTTATTGTTTAACATATGTTTTCACAAGTGTGCATAAAACTATTTTGCATAAATATTTTTGAATAAATATCTCATAGATTATTCTATGTTCCCGCTAAAATAAGTATGTCTAATGTGCATTGTTGTGCATTTGATAAAATAATGCATATGTGCACTATGCATTTATCATTAAAAAATTAATACTATTATAAGTGTGTTTTATATTTAGTGTAACATTGGGTGTGTTACATGACAAAACCATGAATGAGGCATGGATTGGTAAAAAAAACTCTCTTAAACATATCATATTTTTTTATTGTGATGCTTATGTGCATGTCCCAAAGGAAAATATCAGTAATCTAGATAATAAAGATGAAAAATGTATCTTTATTGGCTATAAGATGGTATAAAAGGTTATAGACTTTGGAACCTAGTAACCAAGAAGATTCTTTACAATTCAGATGTTACATTTAGAGAGGTTAAAATTTCTCTCAAAATGGAACTATAACCAAAGTAGAAGAGCCAAAGACAATAGAGTTTGATTTGAGGGTGAGGAATTTGAGTTAGGAGAAGAAGATGAAGTAGAAGAGAAAGAACCCTTAAGTTCCATACTTGAGGAAATTAGTTTGTGATCAAAGGAGGAAACCAAAAAGGTGGTTGGAAATTTCATGAATGCAAATTATTTAATTTGGTCAAAGTCTGAGAAATGATTCCCTGTAATAACAAATAATTTATGGGTTCATAATTGAAATTGTTAATCAAATTATGTCAAAGAGTACAATGTTTGGAAAATTATGTGAATGGATAAATAAGCAGGAATTCCATTCATTTGATTAATTTTTCTTTAACTTGGCTCATTATCTGCAAATAATAGTTTTTTTTTGCAAAATCCTATGTTAAATTGTTGGTTTTACAGTGTAGTTCAGTTGTTATTGCACAACTCCTAAGTTAAATGAAATGTTTTACTAGGCAGTTCTAAAGAGTTAAATGAAATGTTTATGAAAATTACTTCAGAAAGGTTTAAACCTTTCTTTATTGCAAAGCTCTTACTGAGCAGGAAGTGACCATGACCAATTATTTCTTAATAATTAAATTGAAAAAAAAAACTGTGTGCTAAGGCATGTTTTTTTTTTAACAGAAACTAAAAAGGGGGTATATATAAAAGTTAGCTGTGCACAGCCATTCAATACAGACAAGGTGGACCAAAGTATCTGTGCATAGCAGAAGAGCTACACAAAGGGACTATCCACTGTGTTTCCCAAAACATTTCAAAATGAGTTTGTTCAAAACTTATAAAGCCGAGGGTTGTATAAACCCTTACATACTGATTACATAAAAGTAAACAAAAAAAAAATTCAAACAAAGCTAGACAGTAGCAGGCTAAGGATTGCCTCTTGGTTTTCTTGGTTGGACGACTGATTCCTTTTCCATTGGAAGCACGACATCATCAGTGGCTGCATGGAATTGGCTGCTCTGATTCATGGATATGAATTTCTGGAGGTCCTCTTGGATCCTATCTACCTTCCCCATTATTTCACGAAGACTGCTTTCGTTATCATCGATGCGTGAGCCGTGGTTGCTAATCTGGAGTGAGGTATAGCTCACCGTGTCTTCCATTTTTTTTACCACCCGAGCCATCTCCCTGTTGTCCATAACGCTGATGGAAAGCAGTTCATACAAATGCCTTAAATTCTTCTTGATGTCCATAATCCCCGCGTTTTCACCATCCTGGGCCATTTTGCCAGCTTTTGACAATAGAGTGATTCGCGCGAACTAGTTCTGAATAGCTTGAACATGACTTGCAGGGGTTAAGAGATTATTGAAGCAGGCTCTTAGCACGAGGAACTCCCTAAACAGCAGAGAGTTGACGTTTCTTCCACAGGCCAAGGTGCCCACGACTCCCTCTTGCCACCCTGTACACCTGCAGCCTATGACCGAGCTGCTGCCCCAGTTGCCAAAGAGAAAGCCTGAACCAGAAGAGATAGTCTGCGAAATTGAGAGAGAACTACACAAACAGGGGGAAAAGGCTGCAAGGGCCAACCTTTCTTTCACCACTGACCGAGTAAAAGGAAGAACCTGCCACGGGAGGCCTTGCAGACTCCCTTCTCCAATGCCTGCGATAATATTCAACAGTAATCGCAGAGCTTCATATAAACCAGGGCCGAGAAAGGAAAAGGAATGGGAGAACATAACTCTACTAGCAGAGGCCATAGAGAAAAACGAGATGAGATCTTAAGCGTGCGAGGGGTAAATGAAAATATCCCTGAAATGAAGAGCATTTAAAACCACTGTCAACGAGAGATGGAGATGACAGCGAAGGGGCCACGCGGCAAAGGAAGGAGGAGGGGGAGGACTGAGAAGTAAATTGGAGGAGGCGGAGGAGAGGAGGCCAGCTACGAGGTGACAGAGGGCTTCGAAGATCGTGAGGGAGGGAAAAGAAGGGGGCGGTGAGGGGGGAAGGAGGATAGAGGGGGGGCCAAAAGTAAAGGAGGGATAAGGGAAAAAGAGCAANCAAGGAGGCAAGGAGTGAAAAGGGGGAGAGATAGACTCATTTTTAAATGAATTTGGTTAATGAAGGGTCGGAATGGGGACTTCCAACACCTCATATTAGGGTATAAATTTTAGAGTGGGATGATTTCCATCCTAACTATACTGACCTTGTGAGAAAGAGGCTCCCACATTAGCCAGGTTGTCTGCAGCTGAATTTTTGTGCCGGAGGATATGGTAAGCTTCATAGTTGCTGGACATAAGAAGCGTGGATTTTCCATATAGACGTCGATAATTTACAACTCCCGTAGTGTATCCATTGATCAATTTATAGATGACATGCCTAGAGTCCCCAATAATCAAGGCCTTACGAATTTTCTTGATTTTGAGAATATGGAGGGTCTGGATAAGAGCCAACCACTCAGCTTCATTATTAGTTCTGATGCCGAGCCCCCACGCGAAAGTAAGTTCCACATGTCCTCCACGATTCAGGAGAATCCCCCCCGCACCTGCCTCCCCAGGATTGCCTTTTGAGGCACCATCAAAGAAAATAACATATGAGTTTTTCTCCCGGAGCCAGGACTTAAAATCATGATTGGAAAAACGCAGTTCCCAAGAGGGGGACTGAGAGCTTTCCCTGCCTAAAATACTTTTGGACTAAAGGGAGCTACTCTCTTTCAGAAAATTCTTGCTCCAAGAGGAATAGGGTTCGGGGATGGACTCCTGAGAGGGGAAGCTGATGTTGTCAGAGGAAAACTTTTCAACTATCATTCCTATGGTTTTGGCTGCTATATAAGTGGGGATGGATTTTTGTTCTTTAAAAATGGAACGGTTCCTTGCTAACCAGAGCTGCCAACAAAGGTTCTTTGGAATAGATGCCCAAATGCGGCTTAGGATTGGTCTATTCCTTAGAGAACTGGGGAACTGTTTGGGCCAATCTTTAAAGAGTTGAGCTGCATTGTCTAGAAGATCTCGGCCATAATCCGGGGGGAGAACGATCCTCCAAACTGAGAGAGAGACTGTGCATTGAAGAAAAATGTGGTTGGATGTTTCTTCAGCTGAATTACACATGGCACATTGAGATGGGCCCAGAATGCCCCTTTTTCTAAGATTTTCTGTTGTTAGCAGCTTGTTGTGCAGAAGAATCTAGATGAAACTATTTACTTTAGGAATACTATTAGGGAGCCAAACCTGCTTCCAAATCCTCTCCACCGAATTTGATTCCATGCTTATCTTTTTATAACCTTCTTTAACATTGTATTGCCCAGATTTTCCCCATCCAAGTCGATCTTTGCTTGAGAGGCTCGTTGGGGATAAGCCATGGAGGGATGAAAAGAAAGTGGCTGCTGCATTTTCCAAATGCGCCGGGGGAGAGAGATCTTTCCAGCCAGCCCAGCGACCTTGAGAATCCCATCGAGACATATCAAAAAGAGTGTTAATGCCTTGGCCACTCTCCCAATCAGACAGAGGGGACAGATCTGGAAGAGATGAACAGGGGGGCTGCCCTAAGATGCTGCTTTTCCAAACATTAATTCTCCTCCCATTCCCTAGGATCCAGTAGCAGTTTTCAAGAATAATATTGTAGGATGCTTTGCATAGCTGCCAGAGTGTTGTTCCTTTACCAACCCAGGCTTTGTCCAGCAATTTTGATCTGGGCCTTTTGATATAATTCTTTCTGATAACTTCCTTCCACCATTCTTTTCTTCCCGTGACCAATCTCCAAATCAATTTTGCTCCCATGTCTTTACACATGAGCTCATGATCTCTGATGCCTAACCCGCCTTGTGATTTGGAGCGCTTGACCGTTTCCCATTTTACCAATTGAAACTTCTTAGACTGAACTTTCCCTCCCTGCCATAGGAATTTCCTAATTTCTTTACAAATGCTGATGATGACGTTCTTGGGAGCAAGGACCATCGAGCTTATATAGATAGAATAGGAGGATATAATGGACTGAATTAGAACAGTTTTCCCTGCTAAATTCAGCCATTTCGATCCCAAGGATTGGATCTTGTCTTTGATTTTTTGAATGACCGGATTCCACATTGAGGAAGTCAAAGATTTCTTAACCACAGGGATGCCCAAATAAGTGAAGTGAGTCCAATTGGGATTGACTTTAATTTGAAGGATTTGAGAGATGCTACGGAGAGTTGTTGATGGACAGTTCCATCCATATATTTGGCACTTGCTCAGATTTGCTGCACTCCCAAAGGATTGGAGAAAGATGTCCAGGGGCCTAAGAAAGTTCCTAGCAATTTGGGAGGAGGTTATGCCAAGAAAGATAGTGTCATCCGCAAAAAGGGCATGATTGATGGGGGGAACAGCATCACGATATGAGAGGCCTGGGAGAGAGCCTTCAGCTTGAAGTCTGTTTAGTCTTCTGCTTAGGGAGTCAGCCACTAGGATATAAAGAAAGGGGGATAGAGGGCATCCTTGCCTCACTCCTCTAGAGGCTTTGAAGAACTCTGAAGGTCGTCCATTGATGAGGGGAGCTATCCAGGGAGAAGTTATGTAGGCTTGAACTTGGTGAATAAAGATAGAGGGAAATCCAAAACTCTTCAAAACCAGAATGATAAAGGAGTGCCTCAACCTGTCAAAAGCATTAGCAGGGTCCAAATTAATGGCCATCCTGGGCTCGCCCCTTTTAGTGCTGGAATGAATAGCTTCCTGGACAAGAAGGATGTTATCACTGATTTGTCTACTGGACAAAAAGCCGCCTTGATTAGGAGATATAAGAGAGGGGATGATTTTCTTGAGCCTCAGAGACAGCACTTTGGAGAATATCTTGTAGGAAGCATTGCATAACGAGATGGGTTGAAATTTTTTAATGGAGGAGGGGTTGGGCTCTTTGGGTATCAGGGCCAAAAAAGTGGAATTGGTGGCTCCCCCCATGTTTCCTTTTTCCATCCATGAAATAAGGCGCATCAGATCCTTCTTGATGAGGGAACAAAAAGATCTATAGAAGCAGATAGGGAATCCGTCCGGACCTGGGGCCTTGTCCGAGTGAAGGCTCCAGATAGCTTTCTTAACCTCTTCTTCTAAAATGGGGGATTCAAGCCTGATTTTGTCCTCAAGACTGATCAGGGCAGGAATATCTGAGATCATTTCTTCCATAAGACGTTGAGAGATAGGATCTTCATCATTGTATAAATGCTCAAAAAAGGATCTTACCTCTGTGCTGATGGCTGCTTGCCCTTGAATGAATGAGCCGTCATCCTTCTTGATCTCCCTAATAGTATTCCATCGCTACCTATCCCTGCATTGGTTTTGAAAGAACTTCATATTCTGATCTCCCCCTTTGAGCTAGAAAATGCATGAGCGAAGTCTCCATTCCTCCTCCTCGGCCCTTAGAATTTTTTGGAGTTTTGATTCCAGTTCAATCTCCTTGAAGAGGTGCTCCTTAGTGACCATGCTTACTTCAATTTCAGCTTGGAGAAGCTCCATATACTTTAAGATGGTTTTTTTTTGCTCCGAGGGTTCTTGATATTGAGTTTTTACCCAAGATTTAAGAGCGGCCTTCACCCGTTTTAACTTTTGTTCCCATGAATAGGCTGGAGTGCCAGGGATGAAGCACCTCCAAGTTTCAGAGATGATATCCTTGAATTCTTCCGAATCCAGCCATAATCTATTAAATTTGAATGGGAGAGGCCCCAAATTTTTCGCCGGCGGGAAGAAGAGACAAATTGGTTTGTGGTCCGACACTGCAGAGCACAAGATCTTGACTTCTGGCTGCTGATCTAAGAGGTGGGTGCTGGCTAAAAAATGATCTAAACGGGCTGCGATATGTCCAGGTCCTGTTCTCCTATTGCTCCATGTATAGGTGTTGTTTTTGGGTTTGATATCAGAGAGAACCCATTGGGAGATGAGATCTTCCAATCTTTCCCCAAAGGGGTCCCTTACCTTGGATCCACCTCTACGCTCAGCTGCAGAAATGGTGGCGTTGAAGTCCCCTGCTATGAAACAAGGGTCCAGCTTCTTATCTTCACATTTCTCTTCTAGCGATGTCCAAAAACTGTCCTTTTGCGAGTTCATGGTTGGGCCGTATACATTCCCAATCCAAAATTTTTTTTTGCTTTCTTTATTTTCTAGTTTTATGAAAATCCAATTTCTATTTTCTATAGCAGAGCTCAACTCAAACTTATCTGAGTTCCACCAACAAAGAATCCCTCCTGAGGCGCCATTGGCGCTAATGGCAAGGCCCTTCCTTTTTGACCAGATACTTTGGAGAAGTGCTATGCTTTCTTCAACAGATTTTTTGGTCTCCTGGAGGAGAAGGATTGAGGCAGATTCCATTGTCTTGAACCTTTTGATAACTTCTAGCTTCTGGGAACCTCCCAAACCTCTACAATTCCAGGAGACTACTTTCATTATTTCCTTTGTTGTTTTAGGGCCTTGTCTTTCTCCTTTTTCTCTTCTTCCGTGCTAAGGAGGTATTTGTTTGCTTGCGATGTTTTGACTAGGAAGTCGAGATTGGCTTGCTTTCCCGCCGCCTTTTCCCTTGCTTCCTCCTGCTCTCTGAGGGTTTTGTTGGATTTCCTTCCCTTTCTGGAGAGGGGTTCTTTCTCTTCGATGGAAGTGTCTGTATTTTCTTCGGTGCTTGTTTTTGCCCTTGATCGTGTGATAGATCCTTCTGAGGTCGCCGCTTTATCTTTCCTTTCTCCAGAATTTCCAGGACCCTCTTCCTGAGTTTCCTTTCCTTGGTTCAGCTAAACTTCAGAACCTTCTTCCCGACCTTCCTACTCATGCGATGGGACAATGACCTAAGGCTCAGAATTCGGCTGGTGTTCCATTTCAGGGTTTTCTTCCTGATTTTCTGCTTCTTGCTTCTCGGTTTCCAAAACCTCAAACCTATTTCTGGGGGGGCTCTTTGATTTGGGGATCTGTTGCTTTGAGGGCTTGGCAGCCCTTTTCCCACTTGCAACGTTCCAACCTTCGCTAGGGGGGCTGTCCGAGATAGGTTTCTCAGGTTTCTTCGGGCATGATTTAGCAAAGTGGCTGTATTCATGGCAATATTTACACTTAAACGGGATTTGCTCATAATCTAATGTTTGCAGGTGATTCCACCCGTCGATGGAGAGCATGATTGACTCTGGGAGGCCTTTCTTAAGATCGACTTCAACGCAGATTCGAGCACATGAGAACATAGGGGCTTTTGGATCAGATTTGTCCACATATTTTCCTAGGGTATTCCCTATTGTTCGAAAATCCTCATCATTCCAGCAGTGGAGGGGAAGATGGGGAAGCTTGACCCATACAGGGACTGCTTTTGGGATATCTTTTTTAGGGTTAAAAGACAGATCCCATTTGTTCAGATACATACCTCTTGGACCCATGAAATAAGGCCCGTTCTTGAAGATTAGGTCATGATCCTCCTTCTTTTCAAAGATGAATGCAAAGTATCCTTTTCCACAGAAGATTTGCTGGACTTCTCCTTGGATTAGGGTTCTCCAGTTCTTGTTCAACCATACCTCTACTAAGCGTGGGGAAGGCTAGAGGCCAGTAAACAAACCAATGAGACCTTTCTCAGAGAGAGCGACTGCTTTTCTTTTCGACGCAGCGGAGCTAATCTTAACTTCCGGGACCTCTGAGCGCTTGACAAATTTTGAGGAGGGGGCCGCGGCAGCTTGAGCAGGGGGAGGGTAGCCACGATTGACTAGAACCTGTCCTCCACGGATGAGGGATCCGGCGGATCCATGGCAGGGCGCAAAGGCCCTCAACAGGCTAGGGCTCGATCACTCGGTGGATTTTCTCAGCGCAGCGATGAAAAATTGCATACTTTGCTTCTACATTGTGCTAAGGCATGTTTTTAGTGCCTTGCAATGAGTGGTATTGTTGTTTTGGAAAACCACTAGTTGAATTTTCTTAATCAATAAGTTTAAATGTTTATGTGGAAGTTCAAGTTCAACCTTACTCATTTTTACAAATACCATGGGCCAATTATGAGTGGTATTTGTTTTTAAATTACAAATATTGGAACCTTAGGGTTTGTATGCAAAATTCCATGGGTTGAATTAGGAAGTAATATGTCATTTTCCTTTCATGCATTGGAAAGTATGGAAAGTGCTTTCCTAATTATTTTATGAAAACCCCCACTTCGAAGTTATTGCGTAGTAAGTTTTAAGAAATATGATGGAATATTGGTTTTCCTTGTCTAAGTGAAATGGGAAATTACATAACTTGAAAATAGTTTATGAAACTAATTATTTTTCCTTCGTTACAGTTTTGTGGGAATGTTGTTTTCCTTGACATAATAATATGGAAATAACATAACAAGAAGAATGTCTATGTATGAAACTATAATCGTCTTTGTTCCATTTAAGTGAACAACTCTGTCCCATCTCACTCTATGGTAGCTCACTTTGTCACAGTTCATTTATGTCACAGCTCTTATGTCATAATTCTTACTACACAGTTCATGACAAAACCCTCAAAGTTCCCAAGAATGATTGTTTAAAAAGGAAGATTTGGAAATGTTGCTTTCCAAGCCATAACCAAATATGGCAGAGAAAATCATATTTAGTAAATTGAAAAATTCCTTTACTCTAATTTTGTGGAGTTTATTTTGTAATCCATAAGTTGGAGTTTCATGGGTAGTTCTTACTACAGAGTAAGTTATTGTTTAACATATGTTTTCACAAGTGTGCATAAAACTATTATGCATGATTTTTTTTGAATAAATGTCTCATAAATTATTCTATGTTTTCGCTAAAATATTATGTCTTATATGCATTGGTTACACATTGTTGTGCATTTGATAAAATAATGCATATGTGCACTATGCATTGATCATTAAAAAAATTAATACTACTATAAGTGTGTTTTATATTTAGTGTACTATTGGTTGATTTACATGAAAAAACCTTGCATGAGGCATTGCTTGGTAAAAAAAAACTCTCTTAAACATCTCCTACTTTTTTATTGTGATGCTTATGTTCATGTTCTAAAAGAAAATATTAGTAATCTAGATAATAAAGATAAAAAATGTATCCCTATTGGCTATAAAGATGGTATAAAAGGTTATAGACTTTGTAACCTAGTAACCAAGAAGATTGTTTACAATTCATATGTTACATTTAGAGAGGTTAAAATTTCTCTCAAAAAGGAGTTATAACCAAAGTACAAGATCCAAATACAATAGAGTTTGATTTGAGGGTGAAGAATTCGACTCAAGTGAAGAAGATGAACTAGAAGATAAAAAACCTTAAGTTCCATCCTCGAGGAGATCAGTTTGTGAAAGGAGGAAACCAAAAAGGTTCATCCCACTTGATTTCCTCTCTAATTTTGTTCTATATATTATTGATGATGGTACTAGAATTGTTATGGAGGCAGTGGATTCAAAGGATATTAAACTTGGAAGAAGGAAATCGTTGAAGAAATGGATTCCTTGGATAAAAATGAGTTTTGGGATCTAGTTGAGTTATAGGCTAAAATAAAACCTATTGGCAGCAAATGGTTGTTTAAGAAAAAGTTAAATGCATAAGGTAAGATGGAGAAGTACAAATCTATCCTAGTATCTAAGGGATATTTCCAAGTGGACTCATTTCCAAGTGATTTTGGTGATATTTTTTCTCCTGTTGCTAAATTAACTTCTATTAGATTTATGTTGTCTAGATTTTTTGTTTTTTATCTTGAAGTAGAGAAGATGGATGTGAACATAAAAATTTTGCATGGTGACCTTGAAGAAAAAATCTACATGAAGCAACCAAAGGGTTTTTAGCGTCTGGAAATAATGAGATTCTTTATAAGCTTAATCTTATGATTTAAGTGAGCAATATTAAATAAATAAAGAGCAAGAAATAAAATGGATATGCAACAACTTAAGAGACACGCATAATTTACCCTAGAAAACTCAATGTGGGGAAAAACCAAAACCAATGAAGATCTTCATTACCTTGGCCAAACCAGCCAACTCGGCCAAGATGCAATACCATGGGACAATAACATGGGCCACTAAATACCATTGGCCACCAAATACCATGGGTCCAAAACCATGTGCTAGACCTAAACCATCTTTGACTCATTCCTGATTCATGGTTAACCCTAACAATCCCCCTTTAAACTTGATTTGGAGTATTCACCAACACCCCCCCCCAAAAAAATAAAAATAAAAAATAATAATCGAGGAATCATACATACACCCCCTATCACCTAGGTATATCTCCTGACTTAACCAATGAGTTACTAGGAGTATGCATGCCTTTCCAGGTCTTATAGCCATATGCCCATTTACATGCAAACTGCTCCATTAATGTTTTTCGTGTGTCTTCATGGTGAGTACACCATCACCATCTGTTGCTTCATCCTCTTGCTTTCCCACACTTGCTTTCTTGCTTGTTTTTTGCCATGCTCCTTTTGTACCTGCATCCAACCTTGTCATTGACGTCCATAAAAACATAATCCATCTACCATATTGCACGGGCCCGCAGCCATTGTAACCACCAATTCTCTAGGAATTATCTTCACATGCATGGTTCATCAGTCTTAAGTTCCAAAAACCGAGATTAAACCATCTCACATTCCTCCTTCAATTAGAAACTTCGCTTCTTCAATCTATATCAAGTTAGGCAATGGGTACACATGCTTCCCTTGTACCTACCCAATGGTTCATTCCACACTTGATGCAACATCCCTTCTTTGCGCATAAGAGGGATACCTTGTGCTTCTAGCACCCGAGGAAAGAAAGAAAGAAAAATATGCACATACAAATGATGCATTAAAGAAAGAAAAAGATACACATACAAATGATGCAAAGTAACTTTTGATAGTTATCATCATAATAATTTTGCAATTACATAAAAAGAATTTACTAAATAATTGGCCGGTGTTTTGGGGACTGAAATGAATTACATAAAAAGAATTTACTAAATAATTGGAAAACCCGCTGCCAACACGGATTTTTGCTCAGTAGATTCATTTCAGACCCCCAAAACTGGTGAATAGATTCCAAAATTTTGTCGCGTGTAGATATCCATGATGCATTTAATTTTGTACGAGCTATGGAAAAAAGCATTGAAAAACGTCATGAATTTACACAATCGGTCAAGATACTACATACATTGAGTTCAATATACGGAACCAAATATCGGTGTTGGCATTGGGCAGCGGGTTGAAAAATTGGTCGAGAATCCAGATATTCCTAGATTTGAAAAAGTACATTCTAATTTGACATATGTTTCAGATTCTAATTTGACACTTCATGCATTGACACCATCGGTCGAGAATCGAGATGTTCCTTCACCAAACTTCCCATGTGTTTATGTTTTTATAAATCAGTTGGATGAAAGGCTGACAAAGAATGCTGCCACCAGAATTATATACTAAGCGAGTGGGCCGACAAAGAATGCTGCCACCAGAATTATACTAAGTTTGTGAGATAGGGTTCGCACATGAAGAGGAAAAGCGCGCATCAAGCGTGCTCAGGTGTAATGATGAGCACTCCAATTCCACAACAAAATGCGGTGCACTATACTCCTCTCCTCCGAATGCCTTCTGACAATACTGGTAACAAGTACACCGGCTAAAGTTACATTGACCTGAAAGCACACCAGATGAAATCTTAAAAATTAATTTTATGAATAAAATTTTGAATTCCTGGCAGGATAAGTACACCATGAAGCGTTGCTGCTCATTCAAAGTTTGACAAAATAGTAGACAGAGAGCCCGGGCCTGTGTCGTGTCTTGGCCCGGGATAAGTGGATTAGTGTTTGGGCTTTGTGGATAAGTGTTTGACCGGACTGTTTCCACTTTTTCAGATAATATTGTTTAGTAGCCTTGGGCAGATGGAAGAGAGTGAGATATTGATTCTTTGGTTATTAGTTTTTTGTTTTATTGTGTTTAGTAGCCTTGGGCAGATGGAAGAGAGTGAGATATTGATTCTTTAGTTATTAGTTTTTTGTTTTATTGTGTTTAGTAGCCTTGGGCAGATGGAAGAGAGTGAGATATTGATTCTTTAGTTATTAGTTTTTTGTTTTATTGTGTTTGGAAGAGAGTGAGATATTGTTTTATTGTGTTGATTCTTTGGTTAATAGTTTTTTGTCTTATTGAAACTGTTGTTGTGATGTAAAGAATATATGAGATGCAAATCTATGACTACTCATGCAAGTAGATAACCAATGATGTAACTGGTTTCAGTTTTTTAATATAAAAGTTAATTTTAATGTTTAAGGTTATTAGTGTTTTGTTTTATTGAAATTGCTGTTGCGAACTTGCGATGTAAAGAATATATGAGATGCAAATCTATGACTACTTATGCAAGTAGATAACCACTGATGCAACTGGTTTCAGTTTTTTAATTTTCTGTGAAAAAGAAAACACACTATCGCTTTGAAGTAGGAGCCGAGGGAAAAGATTCGTTACAGAAAGCTTTCTCCCATCCAAATTCAGACACACAATGCGCAGAATATTTCCGAGTTAATTCTATCCGAGTTCGATTTCTAGTTGCATTCCCAATCTTTAAAGAATCTAATATAAATGTGTCAAGTCTGGAGTAGATTCAAACCCTATACGTGAATAATCTAATATTGGAGTCCCAATATTTAAAAAAAAATAAAGAAATTTGTTAGATACATTCAATTATTTTACCAAATTTAAATTTTATAGAAAAAATAAAAACATATTATTTAAAATTAATTTCACTGTACAACATTTTTAGTGACAGAAAAAATACAAAAATGATTTAAAATTAATTTCACTAACAACACTTTTAGTGAGAGTTAAACTTGAATATTAACTTATAAACAAGATATGCATGTGGCAATTGTTAAGAATTGTAATCTTAAAGGTTCACTATGGTCAATCCTGCATTAATTAGTTGGTTAGTTAAGTAGTTGATTTGATCACCTTACCTAGAATTAGTAACCCATGGTATTCTTGAAAATTGGTATTTACCCATGGTTTTGTTGTTATGTAGTCCAATATAAACATTTGATTAATAATGAGAAAATCAACAAGTACATTGTGTGTTACAACCTATGTTTTAAAAATCGTTGAATGGGAATAGGAATCGGCAAATTCATTCGCCTAGAGTTTAGATGCTAGAGTCTAGACTAATATTTTAAATTTTATATAGTTAAGTATTAAAAGTTTAAATACATTAAACAATCACCAATGGCACTAGGCAAACCTAAAATTTTTATTTTGTTTGATTATATTTGTAATTTTGCATCCTATTTGTTTTTATGTGCATTTTAATTTTTTTTTTCTTGCATGTTAGAAATTCAATGACAATCAACTTTAATAGTCAACTTCAACTTCAAATCTAGATCTACATTCTATACTCATGGCCCCAAAAGCAAGAGATCGTGCATGAGTCCATGCAGATGTTATTGAGGGGGAGATGTATTGCAACTATTGCAAGAAGCTGATCAAGGGTGGGGGAATTTTCAAGCTTAAACAACACTTGGCTGCCATCAATGGCCAAGTGAAGGCATGTAAAGCTCCACTAGATGTTATTGGACAAATTAGAATTGATATGCAAGAACAATTTAAGAAGTTTGAAGAGGGTAAGCCTAGGAAAAGAGAGATAGAGGAAAAAGTAGGAAATAAGAGAAGGCTTGCTGAAATGATGAGTGGGACCTATGCTCCTAGTTCAAATGAAGGCTCTTCATCTATCCCTTCTACCCATCATAGGGATCCTTTTTAGTATGTTGCACCCTCTGGGACTACACAAGATAAGGGAAAAAAGAAGGGTAGCATTTGAAAATCTATTTTACATCCTCTGTTAGTGCCAATGCTTCTTAGTTGCCTCCAACACAAGTTCAACCCACCTTAGATGACCACTGGAAGAAGAAATATAAAGAACTTGACTATGAGTACATAGCTAGATGGTGGTATGATGTTGATCTCCCCTTCAATGTTTTCCGCTCTTCTTATGACCAACCTATGTGGGATGTTGTTATAGCTATTGGTAACGACTTCAAAGGCCCTAGTATGCATGAATTGAGGGGATCTCTTTTGCAAAAGAAATAGTGTCCATAGATGAATACCTGAAGGAATTCAAACAGTCACGGGTCAGAACAAGATGCACTATCATGCCAGATGGATAGACTGATCAGAGGGGTTGTACCCTCATAAACTTTCTTTTCTCTTGCCCATGAGGAACCATCTTTTTTAGATCACGTGATGCATCTTATGAGGTGAAAGATGCAAATATGTTATTTCATCTTTTGGATGAGGTTGTTGAGGAGGTGGGGGAAGATAATGTTGTGCAATTCATCACAGATAATGCCTCTAACTATGTTCTTGCTGGTAAAATGTTAGAGGAAAAACATAAAACCATATTCTAGACTCCATGTGCGGCACATTGCATAGATCTCATGCTTGAGGACATATGTGAACAAGATTGGATCAAGGACACTATAGAGCATGCCAAAAGCATCGCCAAATACATCTACAACTAGGGTTGGGTATTGAGCTTAATGAGGAGACACACACAAGGAAGGGAGCTTGTTAGGCGTGCAATTACTAGATTTGCAACTCACTTCATTGCGTTGCAATCTCTCCTTTCCCAATCATAGAACTTGGAGAAAATGTTTTCAAGTGGTGAATGGAATTCATCCCAATGGGTTCATAAACAAGATGGATAAGACCACAAGAAAAGAATCAAGAGCTCTTCATTTTGGAAAAAAATAGTAGAGGTTCTGGCAATTACTGAGCCACTAGTTAAGGTGTTGCGGTTGGTTGATGGGGGGGATTATCCATGAGATACATTTATGAAGCTATGGATCAAGTAAAGGAGAAGATAAAGGAAACATACAAAGATAAAGTGGCCAAGTATGTGCCTATTTGGAAGATCATTGATAGGAGATGGAACAATCAACTCCATCTCCCTATACATGGAGCTAGGTATTTTATGATTCCAAGATATCATTATAGAGATCATATTGGTCAAGATCTGACTGGGGAGGTAGCAGATGGATTTTATTCTTGCCTCGAGCGCATGGTCCCAAATGAGGCAGACCAATTCGAGATACATCTATAGATCAACTCTTTCAGCGCCACCACAGGTACCTTTGGCAAAAATGTGGCTAATGTTTCAAGAGAGGTGGACCAACCAGGTAAACATTTTCATTGTTTGATTAACTTATGTTTTTAAAAACTTTAAACTTTAAATTGTAAATAGTAAATACTGCAATTCTTAGCCAAATTCACAATCTAATTTGTTGAATTAACTACCTTGACCCTTCACATTTACAACACAATGGTGGAAGGAATTTGGTAACCATACTAAACTATTGCAAAAGTTTGCAATTGGAGTATTGAGTCAAACCTATAGATCTTCTAGGTGTGAGCACAATGGTCTTTGTTTGAGCGGATTCACACAAAGAAGAGAAATCATTTAGAGCATAAATGGTTAAATGATCTCGTGTTAGTGCAGTACAACCTCCGACTTAGGCACAACCATTTGATGAACAAAAGACCTGATATGGATCCCATTGTGTTGGATGATATAGATCCAACCTCAGATTGGGTACTGGAGACACAAGAGCCAGAGTTTTGTGTTGACCTGGATGTTGAGCTGGAGGACTAGTTGGAGGTTTCGTTGGATGCAGATCGTCTATTGTCGATGCCATCAGTTCATACAGGTGTAGATCCTGAGATAACAGGAATGACGGGTCGATCAGGACCTTGTACTTATAGTCGTCGACGATGTCGACATTCAACCAGTACTACTACTGCATTAGCAGATGACTTTGATAGTGAGGAGCTTGAGAGTGGGCCATATCATGATGCCTTTGTTAGTCCTTCTGGTTCTTCTTCTAGTTCTAGCTCTAGTTTGAGTAGTGGTGCAGATGGTGTTGAGTTTGATGATGTATGGATACTATGATTGTGACAATTGACTATGTAGTTAGTACTACTGTACTAGTCACTATTATGTAGTCGACTATGTAGCATGTTTTTTGGACTCTACATGTCATATAGCCTTTACTATATAGGCCTCATGGTTTATGTATTTTTTTCTAGCTCTAGTATCCTATATATGTATTGGACAGAGTCCAGACTACAGTACACTTTGTGCCATTTTGATATATTTACTCTTATATGGTATATACATGAGCATATTTTAGATATTTTGTCTTCAATGCCTTGGAATCATGTATTATAATCTTGAAAAAGTTGTTTTTCTTTAAAATTTAAATATTTTATGTATTTTTTAGCAAACTGATTCATTAAATTCAAATCGGTTGATTTATGGCTGATTCATTACCGATTCCGATTCGGAATTGACCCTCGACCGATTCCAATTTTTAAAACTAGGGTTCCACCATCTTCTGCTTCTTATGTTAAAGATTTAACATGGTATCATAGCTTATGGCATGATCCATTCCTTTTGTCTTTGGTAAGCCTTTTTCACAAAGTGGAAAGCAGACACACATACAGATCAGATTGGAGAAGATTCACAAAGAAGGATATACCAGAAGAGGTTGAAGGAGAGAGATATCTCTTAACACTAGAAGGATTATGGCAGATATTTGATGGAGACAATTATGATCATTGGGCATTCAAGTTAATAAATTTGTTAAGGTCACAAGATTTGTGGCATTTTGTAGTTGAAGAGGATCCCATTGATTTAGAAGAATTTAAGGATTTAACTGAGTTCCAGAAAGACAAAATCATTTAAGGCTTTGTGTAACACCCCAGTTTTGACCCCGTTTGCGTGATGTATACAATGTAATTAATCGTGGTGAGGAGCTTAAGGAAAAAGCCCCACCATCGATTTGGTTGTGTATGTTTAGGCAATAGGGGTAGTTGCCGATGGTATATCGTGCTATCAGGCACATTATGCTATGGCATCATGTAAACACGCACATCAATTAAAAATAAACCACAACCAGCTATGGTAGTGCAACGTTGAATGAAAAGGGCATGACTCCAAAGGATAAGGGGTGGGGGATGTCAAACCTTGGTCCATGGGGGGGAAACCCATATGTTGCCACCTTGTTTTGATTTGCCATCTTCCCTTGTCATCCTCTTTATTGTTTTTGTTGAGGTAGTTGGGGCAGTGATGGTGGGTAGTGGACTATGGCAGGCTGTTAGCCCTTGCCCACACGCACACTCCACCAGCGAGTTGACCTCATGCTGGAAGCAACCATTAGAGGAAATTTCAACTCAAAATGGGCCTTTTAACTTTCATTCAAATTCCATGTCATCATGTGTTAGCCAATGAAATTGCTTTAAATTTGAAATACCGTATAGGTCTTAAACACTTTTTTAATATAAATTTGGGGATAGGTATCATAAAAAAAACTAATTTTTTTGTTTGTATTTTTGATATATCTCCCCGTGTTTTTACTCAAATTTCGATTGGGAGAGCTCGTTGGATGCGGAATTAAATTCTGCATCCAACGAGTACCCACTCGGAATAATTTTGACGGAACCCTCTACCCCAAAAACAAGAAATACCTGAAAAAATGGAATGATGACATCATCATTCCATTTTTTCAGGTATTTCTTGTTTTTGGGGTAGCGGGGTCCGTCAAAAGTATGTCGAGTGTCATCATTCCATTTTTTCAGGTATTTCTTGTTTTTTGGGTAGAGGGTTCCGTCAAAAGTATGCCGAGTGGGTACTTGTTTGATGCGGAATTTAATTCCGCATCCAACGAGCTCTCCCAATCGAAATTTGAGTAAAAACACGGGGAGATATGTCAAAAATACAAACAAAAAAGTAGTTTTTTTTCTTTTCTTCCTCCAAAATTAATAAATATTATTTTATTATTTTATTAGTTCATTTTAGGAGGCCCATTTTGAGTTGAAATTTCCTCTAATGCTCCACGAGGCCATACTCTCCATTCTTCCCCATTCTCGGCGCTGTCTGTTCATCTCCTCACGCGGAGCTGAGTGAGGGGGGGCATGCATTTTCTGTTCGGGGAATCCTCACGCAGAGGTCGGTTCTGTTTCCCTCACGCACTCCCACTACGCAGGATCTCGGTGGTCTGTTCGTTCCTCACGTTTTGCTATTCATCCGCGTACATAAGCGGAGCTATTCACCCTCACGCAGGAGCGGAAGTCTTGTGCATCCTCATGCATAGGAAATTGTCCTGCTGGATCTCACGTAGCCAGGAGGGGAGCCGCTTGTCGGTGGTCATTCAAGTTTTTCCACAGAGTGGAATCGAGTATGTTTTCCTTTGATTTGTGGCCCGTGCATATATTCTCCTCCGTGTTTTGGGGTCTGGTGCAAGTCTCCCTCACACATAGACCGTTGGAGTCATTTTCCCCTGTTGTGAGCCGTGCTCACTGGTTACGTTGTGGGGCTGTCACCTTCCCCACGTTTTTGTTGGATGTGGTGTCCAATTGCATTTGGGCCACTGTGTATTCGTAGTAAGCCATTTTCTGCTGTGGTCTGCGTTTGAGTTTCCCATGACTATGCTGGGAGTTCTGTTTCTTATCCATTGTGGGCTGTGGATTGTTTCCTCATTCATTAAGGGGTTGTGGTTGATGATGTACCCTGGATTTGGGTGTTGTTGTTGAGTTGTTTTGGCCACGCTAGGGCCAAGAACAACTCTGAGTTGCCTTGTGGTCTGGAGCTGTGTTTCATCTTTGGTTTGGGACTGTCACCGGTTGCCTTTGCCTTCATCACAGAGCCGTGAGTGGGTTGTGTTGCTGCGGTGTGTAGTGGTTGGTCTTCAGACTGTTGTGAGTAGGACTAGAGGCTGAAGATGCATGAGAAGAATGGTGTTGAGGCCACTAGCTTGGCATTTAGCCTATCCTAGCTCCTTGACAACCTGGTGATCCGTATGGTTTGGGTTTGGCTGTGTGTTGGCAACCCTTGGCTATGTGTAATCCTGTTTGTTCCCTTATTCCTTGAGGAATCATGCCCAGCGCGGGGGTGGCAGTGTTGCTGAGAGATTGATGAGCACGCTGGCCTATGGTTGGGTGGAACGTTGCAGCGATGTAGTTGGTTGCGGGGCAAATTCTTCATCAAAAGATAAGTACTGCTGACGATTCCATCTCTGCAATTATATTGATGTCAAATGAATAATGATGAACATGTTAAATGCTGGAATGTGTGTGTTGCTTCCACTGATAATTGAGTAACTCTGCATGTTGAGAAATTATGTTCCATGCATTTGTATGTTGAGTAATTATGCATCTTGCATGATGGATTATGCATCTTGTATGTATTATGTTTAAGCTATTAAATTGAGCATTTATTCATGTCTATCCATGTTCTTGGGGTTGTTTTCCCGTATGCATTGGTGTTCGTCCCGTCCTCTTCGTCGTTCGGAGGGTCGGGGACGTGACAGAGTGGTATCAGAGCTCATCATGTTGTAGCATGGGACTGAATGGACCACCAAGATGTAGTGACAGAAGCAGAATTGCCTTCTGCCCAGCAGAGGTCAAAAGTGATGATAGCAAAAAAAAATTCAAAAAAATTGTCTAAGTGTTGAACAGTTGGAAGAGCTAGTGAGAAGCTCCTTCGATACGTCGGAAGAGTTAGCAGAATTGACTTACGATGTAGTGGAAGGGTTAGTGAGAAAGACTTTCGACGTAGTGGAAGAGTTAGAGGGAAGTGCGCCCGACGAAGCAGTTTGAAGGAAAAATCACGGGAAATTTTCCAAGTGTTCGATGTCCGTCGGAAGGAAATAGTAGTTCAAGTGTCTGCCGTTGCAGATGGAGAAATGACTAGGCGTCCGACGAGAAAGGCGTCCGACGAGAAAGGTGTCTGACGAGAAAGACCTCCGACTGCCGACGCCGCAAGAAAATTAAGTCAAAGAAAATTAATTCGAAATTTTTTCTAAGTATAGAAGATCATCGGCCAATCGGAAGCAGAAAGTGGTTGAGCGCCCGTTGTTGTGGAAGCCAAAACCACTAGCCTACCAATGAGGAAAGACTGCCGCCGGAAGAAGATAGCGTCTTTTGTGCCGCCGTTGCGGAAGACAAAGTCACTAGCCTGCCGATGAGAAAACACTGCCGATACCGATCGGGTTGTGTCGCCAATCGGGGGAAAATCAAAGATTGTGTTCCACCGTTGCGGATATTGTTCGAACTAACTCGCTGACGAAAAGGAGAAATATAGTCGATCCAGCGCTGAAGAAAAGATGAGAATTCTAAGTCTTGAGGTCATCGGATGAAGTTAGTGGATGTGGAAGCCGCAGTGGCAGAAATGAAAAGGCGTTGAGAGCCGATGCCGTTGGGTGAAGTAAGCCGACAATAGGAAGATTCAAAAAAATTTCCAAGTGTTGTGGTCATCGAAAGACATTAGTGGTTTGAGCAGTCGATACATCGGCTCAGTTAGTGGTTTGGACTTCCGATGCCGTCGACAGAAGAAAGAGATGAAATTTTGAAAATCGACTAAGTGGTTTGGGGTGCACGCTTTCCCGATGTCGGATCATGAGAGGGTTTTCAATATTGATTACACCCTAGGGAGTGGACGCACTCCTGGTGTCTCAATGCTTGATAGTGAATGATATGAAATGTGATTGCAGTTTTAGAGTAATAACACTGATGAGTCTGCTTGTATTGCTTGCATTGCTTGTGTTGACAGGATAAATAGATGCAGTTGGGTGTTGCACCGTAAAGGTAAAAGGTAAATGGTTGTTGTGAGGGGTTGCGGAGTAAGGGTTATTGTTGGTATAAATGTATGTTGGCCTGTGATATGCCTGGGGATCCATAGTAGATCCTAGACCTGGAAATGGTTGTGGTAAAGTTCCAAGCCCAGTTGACATGAGAATGTACTGGATGGACATTGATTATCTGATGTTGTGGAGTAGCCTGCGTGCTGACCTAACATCTAAGTCCATAGGCGATCCCAAGGCTTGCAAAGCAAAGCAGGATCCTGTGGACGAACGAGGAAATGCACAATACAGATAAGTATTGGATTATTTTGCTTATGAATATACATGTGTATATGATTTGGTTATGATGTTTTAAGCTCTTGTTCTAGAGATAAAACCGATGAGAATAAACTAAACATGTGAATCTATTCAATGTTTGGATATAGGTATCGCTGGAAGCGAGGACTATGAGAGCATCATAGGGGTGCATGTGGACATGTGACCGTCCTGGAAAGCTCGGAATGAGTAGGCAATGAAAAAGGTGCTAGTGAGACCGTGAGGTTCCTAGCAGTTGAGACAAACCATGTGGAGAGACTCCACGGTTTAGAGGTCTGGAATAGACTGAAGACACTAAGTGTCATGACCAAGACGGATTGGTCCAGCATTCACGGTGAAGTGAAAGAGGCTGAGAGCTTGAAAAGCCACATTAGTGGTGTGGGTTCCAGAATGGAATGAAACAAAGAGGGGAAAAAAAAAATTCTTGCTGCTCTCTCTTGCCTTTTGATTATATATACATATATATTTATGCATTGTGAAAACAAAAGATTGTTGAATGCATGTATGACTGAAATGAAAAGTGTGTTTTTGCTGAAGGTAAATTGTGAATGCTGGAAAGGTTAATTCCCTGCCCAAGAATGGACATGAATGAGCTCTTGTGCCTATTGGGAAGGCATGAAAAATATGAAAGTCTCCTTGATGAGACTTGGATTATCATGCCAATTAGGTAATTAACTGACTGATTTTAATGTCTACATTATGCTTGGTCTGATAGAATTTCAATGGTGCATTTCACAGGTGAGAAAAGTGGAACCTAGTGGTGCACATTGATCATGGAAGCAGATCAAAAGTTGTTGGACTTAGCTGGAATTCTCCTTCAAATGATTTCCAAGACCCAAGAAAATCTTGGGGAGATGCTCAAGATACAGAGAAGGCAGAATGAAATGAACCACCAGATTTTACAAGACTCTATTGGTTTGCAAAGGGAGGTGAAAATCCTTCTAGGAGCAATCGGCAACGGAAAGGAAGGTGGATCAACGATGGGACATTCGTCCAAGCGACCCGTTGGGAAACGGTCCAGGCATGAAGGCTCAGAGGAAATTGAGCAGGTAAAGATGAAGAAGCCGCTGAAATGATGGGAATGCAGAGGACATCATTTATGCCGGGACTGCCCAATGAGGGAACATGATGAGGGCAATAGCCGCAAAGTTCCTAGACTTCGGGATAAGCTGAAAGCTGAGAACCAGTAGGAGAATTCCGTGGAAGCCGAGGGGCTTGGTCCTGAACGTTCAAAGTTAATAATTAAACGTGGGACAGATCTGGAAAATTTTGAAATTTTGATGTGTAATTGTATATATATATTGTATATTTATTCCTATGTATTGGAACACCGAGGACGGTGTTATTCCAAGGGGGAGGGGAATGTAACACCCTGGTTTTGACCCCGTTTGCGTGATGCATATAATGTAATTAATCGTGGTGAGGAGCTCAAGGAAAAATCCCCACCATCGATTTGGTTGTGTATGTTTCGGCAATAGGGGTAGTTGCCGATGGTATATCGTGTTATCAGGCACATTATAGTATGGCATCATGTAAACACGCACGTCAATTAAAAATAAACCACAACCAGCTACGGCAGTGCAACATTGAATGAAGAGGGAATGATTCCAAAGGATAAGGAGTGGGGGATGTCAAACCTTGGTCTATGGGGGGGAAACCCATATGTTGCCACCTTGTTTTGATTTGCCATCTTCCCTTGTCAACCTCTTTATTGTTTTTGTTGAGGTAGTTGGGGCAGTGATGGTGGGTAGTGGAGTGTGATAAGATGTCAGCCCTTTCCCATGCGCACACTCCACCAGCGAGTTGACCTCATGTTGGAAGCAACCTCCACGAGGCCATACTCTCCATTCTTCCCCATTCCCCATTCTCGGCATTGTCTGTTCATCTCCTCACGTGGAGATGAGTGAGGGGGGGCATGCATTTTCTGTTCGGGGAATCCTCACGCAGAGGTCGGTTCTGTTTCCCTCATGCACTCCCCACTACGGAGGATCTCGGTGGTCTGTTCATTCCTCACGTTTTGCTGTTCATCCGTGTGCATAAGCGGATCTGTTCACCCTCACGCAGGAGTGAAAGTCTTGTGCATCCTCATGCACAGGAAATTTTCCTGCTGGATCTTACGCAGCCAGGAGGGGAGCCGATTGTTGGTGGTCATTCACATTTTTCCACAGAGTGGAATCGGGTATGTTTTCCTTTGATTTGTGGCCTGTGCATATATTCTCCTCCGTGTTTTGGGGTCTGGTGCAAGTCTCCCTCACACACAGACCGTTGGAGTCATTTTCCCCTGTTGTGAGCCGTGCTCACTGGTTACGTTGTGGGGCTGTCACCTTCCCCACGTTTTTGTTGGCTGTGGTGTCCAATTGCGTTTGGGCCACTGTGTATTCGTAGTAAGCCATTTTCTGTTGTGCTCTGCGTTTGAGTTTCCCATGACTATGCTGGGAGTTCTGTTTCTTATCCATTGTGGGCTATGGATTGTTGCCTCATTCATTGAGGGGTTGTGGCTGATGATGTACCCTGGATTTGGGTGTTGCTATTGAGTTTTTTTGGCCACTCTAGGGCCAAGAACAACTCTGATTTGCCTTGTGGTTTGGAGCTGTGTTTCATCTTTGGTTTGGGACTGTCCCCGGTTGCCTTTGCCTTCATCACAGAGCTGCGAGTGGGTTGTGTTGCTGCGATGTGCAGTGGTTGGTCTTCGGACTATTGTGAGTAGGACTAGAGGCTGAAGATGGATGAGATTACTGGTGTTGAGGCCACCAGCTTGGCATTTAGCCTATCCTAGCTCCTTGACAATCTAGTGATCCCTATGGTTTGGGTTTGGCTGTGTGTTGGAAACCCTTAGCTATGTGTAAGCTTTTTTGTTCCCTTATTCCTTGAGGAATCATGCCCAGCTCAGGGGTGGCAGTGTTGCTGAGAGATTGATGAGCACGCTGGCCTATGGTTGGGTGGAACGTTGCAGCGACGTAGCTAGTTGTGGGGAAAATTCTTCATCAAAAGATAAGTACTGCTGACGATTCCATCTCTGCAATTATATTGATGCCAAATGAATAATGATGAACATGTTAAATGCTAGAATGTGTGTGTTGCTTCCGCTGATTATTGAGTAACTCTGCATGTTGAGAAATTATGTTCCATGCATTTGTATGTTGAGTAATTATGCATCTTGCATGATGGATTATGCATCCTGTATGTATTATGTTTAAGCTGTTAAATTGAGCATTTATTCATGTCTGTCCATGTTCTTGGGGATGTTTTCCCGTATGCATTGGTGTTCGTCGCGTCCTCTTCGTCGGTCGGAGGGTCAGGGACGTGACACTTTGGCTCAATTCCAGAAAGACAGTAGTGGGGGACAAGCAACAAGAAAAACCCCACACCAAAGTATGAGGCATTTTTATAAACCTGAACTTTGAAAAACTTTAGATAACTTTGTCCATTAGAAAAAAAGTTGTATGAAACAACTAATATGTGGAAAATGGCCCCAAGATGTCACATACATAACAATTCTATGCGATACTTTATTGTTATAAACATTAACATCAGACTATGTTGGCCCTAGAAAAATTCAAGAAGAAAGAACGAGAATAATGATTGGAAAGGTGAAGATTCTGGTGGTAAGATGATGGAAAGAACAATGACAGAAGAGGAATAAAAAAGTCAAAAAGCAGAGTTTGACTAATTTGCAGGAAGAGTTAGTTAGACTAAAATCTTGAATTTAGTAATAAAGCATGATTGTATTTTGGTCTGATAGTGCCTACTTTTTGATGTAAGTGAATGTATTAAAATAGAAAGACAACCTGTCCTCACTTGTCCTGTCGAGCACATCTGTCTTATTGGGAAGTGCGTCAGCCGCTGGTGGACGTACTTTGTTTATCAGTAAAATTCGTCACTAACACTTTTTTATTTGGACAAAAGGCGTCACTGACGCACTAGTCCTTAATCCTAAGTGCGCCAGACACTGTTCAGTCACAGTGATTTTGCCCGACACTCATGCCGACGCACTGTGTTATTTATACAAACTATTTTAACAATCCAAAAAAGTCAAAATATTATATGAGATCTCAAGTTAGACATATCAAGATGGCTATAAGAAGAAAAGTTTTCACAAGTTGAAGAGCAAGTATTGTTGACATTGAGCCAAAAGATTGGACAAGTTATAACATTTTTCAAGAGAATTGCAGAAGCTTGATGATGAAGCTACCAAGAGCACTACCAGAAGAGCTTGAAGAGTTAAGAATCTGTTAACACCAGTAGGATTATGGTATACCTTTTATGGTGATGATTATGATGTATGGGAAATCAAAATAAGAAGTTTCTTAAGGTCACAAGCTCTATGACATTTTGTAGCTGAAGAGGATCCTATTAGTCCATAAGCATTTAAGGCTTTGATGGAGTTCCAAAAAGAAAGAAGGGAAGTTGTTTCCGTCTCATACAAGACATTATAAATTATTCCAATTTTCATTACATTGGATAAGCTAAAACTCCAAAAAGAGCATGGGATATACTGACAGAAGTGTTTAGTGAAGAGGAAGACAGTCCAAAAGACTTGCTGCTAAGTGAATTTCTGGCTGGATAAGTACACCAAGAGTTGCTTCTTTGAATGACAAAATAGTAGATAGAGAGCCCGGGCTCATTCAAACTCCATGTGCGTCAAGCTTGGGTTCAAGCTATAATGACATCATCTTGATGTGCGCTTCACATAGACTCTTATGAATGCATGTGCCGCGTCATGTGTCTCGTGTCATGTAATAATGAGATGTGTCGTGTGTCATGTAATAATGACACATGTTACACACACACACACACACACACACACAAA
>LPNX010877242.1:78954-125609 GCA_001517045.1 Pseudotsuga menziesii
CATGGTAGAAGAAAGATGTAATAAATCCACTAGAGAAAGATAGCGAGGTGTCATCCACTAATAATCATTTAAAATGGAAACTATTTAATATAAGTAAAGGTAGTGCTGGGAAGGATCTTTCATATCCAAAATGGCAGGGGAAACTAAAATCATTGTTGATGTTTGGAGAAACTCTTGTCATAGATGTAGATACTCAAGTGTGTTGAATAATGGAAAGTGGAAGGGGTTGTATCCCTAGTGAAAGGTGGTGACATTGTATCAAGTGTTATAGATTTAGATACGAGTTAGAAATTAAGTCCACCGCCTTTGATTCCTAAAGGCACATCTAAAAATATTAAAGGTTAAATAAGGATAGAGTTGTGAATAATTTTAATTTAGACGGTAACTTCTACATGTCAATGACTCAATTATGGGGTTATAGAGGACAAGATATATATGGATTTAAAACCCAAGCGAATAAAATAATGTAGAGAATACAATCAATTTTATAGAACATTGATCCATGAAGAGGGACAAAAACAAAGAAGACCTTTTCTACCAGGAAGAGAGGGTCTCTAGGGTCTTGGATTTTGATTAAATGAAGGATCCAATCTCTCCTAGAGTAGGTCAAAATTTGGAACTCAAACAAGCACAAGAGACAATGGCTAGGGAATTCCATCAAGGTAGACAAAGACTTATTTATGGGGTTCGTAGAGTAGGAACAACCTCTATAAAGGTGGTTCCACCATGAATATTATGTTAGTTAATATGCATGGCCTAGTGGGAGGGGCAAAGAAAATATCCCTTAAAATATTTATGGATATGGAAATACCATACATAATTACGTTCCACGAATTAATGGGGAGGGAGGAATTAGATGATATATGAATATAAAAAACATTTTGGTTGTTGTATTTGTAACTTCGAAAGATATTATGATGTATATTGTCATTGCATGTTGTTGTAACCCCATCGGAGATGTGTTTCCCTCCTTTCGGTATGTCATTATTATGTATGGTCCTTGAGGTTCAACCGTCGTTGTAAGTCGAGGAAGTAGTCCCTAGTTTGATATAATGAAATGTATTTTTGGAGTCTCCCTAGGTGAAGTCGGCCCCGTTAAGTTATGCATGCTTTAAATTGTCACATTATAAAGTGGGCGCATAATGGGGTGCACCAAAAATGGATGCAAAAGGTGATGCAAAAGTGGATGCAAAAAATGATGCAAACATGGAAGCAAAACATGATGAAAAAAGTGGCGCAAAAGTGGATACAACCATGGATGTAAAATTGGATACAAAATTGGATGCGAAAGTGGATGCAACAAAAGTAGATGCAAAAGTAGTTGTAACACCCAATGCAAAACTCGATGCAAAAGTGGATGCAAAAATGGATGCATAAAGGGATGCATAAAGGGATGCAATAACTAATGTAAAATTGGATACAAAAAAAGATGCAAACGTGGATGCAAAAGTTGAAGCAAAAGTGGGTGTAAAAGTAGGCACGAAAATGGGTGTGAATTAGGACGTGACAAAAGTGGATGCAAGAGTGGATGCAATAGTAGATGCAAAAAAAGACGTAAACACGGATGCAAAATGGGATGCAAAAAGGGATGAAAATGTGGGTGCAAAAGTGGATGAAAAAGTGGATGCAAAAATGGATGAAACAGAAAGAGATGCAAAACTAGACTCAAAACAGGATGTAAATTTTGATGCAAAACTTGGCGCATGAAGGGATGAAAAAAAGAAGCAGAAGTGGATGCAAAAGTGGATGTAAAAACGGATGCAAAAGTGGATGAAAACAAGGGCGTAAAAGTTGAGGCAAACATGGACGTAAAAGGGGGTGCAACAAGAGTTAAATGTACAAACTAGGCGCAAAATTAGGTGCAAAACTAGGCTCAAAACCTGTCTGAAAACCTGATGCAAAACCTGGCGCATAACCAGGTGCAAAACCTGGTGCAAATTACACCGTAATTTGCGCCAGATTTAGAAAAAGGACACAAAAAATGCCTAAAATAGCACCAACCAGTGAAATTGCGCCATTTTGTCCAAAAAATGAAGAAAAATACACTAAAAGATGGTCTAGACGCAAAAAAGGATGCAAAAAGAGACGCTAAATCCAGTTTTTGTTGTAGTGGAAATGATGAGGCTTTATTCTCTGGGTCCCCTTTGATTCCACATGAATCCATTGATTCCTGTGTTGTTTCAGCTTATGAAATTTATGCGATGACTCGTATTATTATCAACGCTTGGGCGATTGGAAGAGACCCGTCATCATAGGAGGATGCTGAAGAATTCAAGCCGGAGAGATTCATGGGGAACTCTGTCGATGTGAGAGGAAACAACTTTAATTCGATTCCATTTGGTTCAGGTAGAAGAGGGTTACAGTCTTTTTCATGGGTTCTGTTTCTGTTAATGAGCGAACTTTATTAAGTAGCCGTAGTTGTTAAGTTATGATGAAAATGGGTTTTTTTGGGGGGTTATAATGAAAAAGCCATACAATGATGTTGAGCCTTCTCTCTTATATGGTTTTTAGATTTCTGGTTTATTTCTTATTGCTGGGTGGGTTAATGCTTTGAATGAGTGGTATCACCTGCTAGTTATAGTCACTTGACTGTTATCTATGATTTCAACCCTAGAAAGTTTTGTTTGATAATATATGGCAGTTCCATTATGTGTGATGTTAATTGGTGTATTAAAAAAATAAGTTAATTAAAGACTTGAAGCTTATGTTAGTTCTTGTTTCCATATGGGTTATCTATTGACTCTATGTTCAGCTTATAATCATTTTCATTTTATATTATTGAGTCATTATTAAAAGTCTTTCAAGTTAATAAACTTAACTACATTTTGTTGACTTTATAGCTTATGTTAAAACATGTTGATTTAATTTAATAAATTAACAATTATAAAGTTAAATAGTATTTTTCATATAATAAAAAAATTGAATGTATCTACAAGGTAGTAAACAAGTTGAGAGGTATTTGCGATGTCTTACTTATAAGAAACTAACCAAGAAGGAATCATCTCGTTTAAGTTTCTTACAAAGCTGGTAAAGGTGGTAAATTTTAAATCTTAAGAGGCATATATTGAGATTAAAAAAATCAGATAGAGGAGATTAAAACTTTTCATTCCTCAAGGCACAAGTTGCATAAATGCTTTTGTTTCTAGATTTTTCTTCTTATAACTTTATAGCTTCGGTTGGGGACATTGTCACCCCGTGGCTCTTGTTTAACATATGTTTTCACAAGCATGCATAAAACTATTTTGCATAAGTATTTTTGAATAAATATCTCATAGATTATTCTATGTTTTCCCTAAAATAATTAAGTCTAATATTCATTGTTGTACATTTGATAAAAGAATGCATATGTGCACTATGTATGTATCATTAAAAAAATTAATACTATTATAAGTGTGTTTTATATTTAGTGTAACATTGGGTGTGTTGCATGACAAAATTATGCATGAGGCATGGATTGGTAAAAAAAACTCTCTTAAACATCTCGTATTTTTTTATTGTGATGCTTATGTGCATGTTCCAAAGGAAAATATTAGTAATCTATATAATAAAGATGAAAAATGTATCTTTATTGTCTATAAGATGGTATAAAAGGTTATAGAATTTGGGTCCTAGTAACCAAGAAGATTGTTTACAATTCATATTTTACATTTAGAGAGGTTAAAATTTCTCTCAAAAAACAACTATAACCTAAGTAGAAGAGAAAAAGACAATAGATTTTGATTTGAGGGTGAGGAATTCAACTCAAGAGAAGAAGATGAACTAGAAGAGAAAGAACCTTAAGCTCCATACTTGAGGAGATCAGTTTGTGAAAGTAGGAAACCAAAAAGGTGCTTGGGAGTCTAGGAAATGTCTCCCTGTAATAACAAATAATTTATGGGTTCATAATTGAAATGTTTAATCAAATTATGTCGAAGAGTACACTGTTTGGAAAATTATGTCAATGGATAAATAAGTAGGAATTCCATTCATTTGATTATTTTTTTTGTAACTTGGCTCATTATCTGTAAACAATAGTTTTATTTGCAAAAGCCTATGTTAAATTGTTGGTTTTACAGTGTAGTTTAGTTGTTACTACACAACTCCTAAGTTAAATGAAATGTTTTACTAGGAAGTTCTAAAGAGTTAAATGAAATGTTTTACTAGGAAGTTCTAAAGAGTTAAATGAAATGTTTATGCAAATTACTTTAGAAAGGTTTAAACCTTTCTTTACTACGAATTTCTGGCTGAATTTTCTTAATCAATAAGTTTAAATGTTTATGTGGAAGTTCAAGTTCGACCTTACTCATTTTTACAAATACCATGGGCCAATTATGAGTGGTATTTGTTTTTAAATTACAAATATTGCAATTGTATTGTATGCAAAATTCCACTAGTTGAATTAGGAAGTAATATGTCATTTACCTTTCCTGCATTGGAAAGTATGGAAAATGTTTTCCTAATTATTTTATGAAAACCCCCACTTCGAGTTACTGCATAATAATTTTTAAGAAATATCATAGAATAATGATTTAGCTTGTCTAAGTGAAATGGAAAATTACATAACTTGAAAATGGTTTATGAAACTAACTATTTGTTCCTTCGCTAGAAGGTTGTTTTCCTCGACATAATAATATGGAAATAATATAACAGGAGGAATGTCTTTGTATGAAACTATAATCATCTTTGTTCCATTTAAGTGAACCACTTTGGCCCATCCCACTCTATCGTAGCTCACTCTGCCACAGTTCATTTATGTCATAGATCTTATGTCATAATTCTTACTGCGCAGTTCATGACAAATCCCTCAGAGTTCCCAAGAATGAATGTTTAAAATGGAAAATTTGGAAATGTTTCTTTCTAAGCCATAACCAAATATGGTCGGGAAAATCATATTTAGTAAAAATTAATATAATATTTGTATTGATAAGGGTGCATATATATATTTGTTAACCTAATTATTTTAGGTGTACACTGATTCTTAAAGCAGTTCTTACTGCGCAATAAGTTTTAAAAAAAATATGGCGAAGTATTGTTTATCCTTGTCTTAATATTACGGTATTCAAATAAATTGAGGCATGTCAATATAAAATTGAAAAATTCATTTGCTCTAATTTCGTGGAGTTTATTGTGTAATCCATAAATTAGAGTTTTAGAGGGTAGTTTTTACTACAGAGTAAGTTAGTGTTTAACATATGTTTTCACAAGTGTGCATAAAATTATTTTGCATAATTTTTTTGAATAAATGTCTCATATATTACTCTATTTTTTTGCTAAAATAATTATTTATTATATGCATTTGTTACACATTGTTGTGCATTTGATAAAATAGTGCATGTGCACTATGGATTTATCATTAAAAAAATCAATACTATTATAAGTGTGTTTTATATTTAGTGTAACATTGGGTGTGTTACATGACAAAACCTTGCATGAGGCATTGCTTGGTAACAAAAATCTCTTAAACATCTCATACTTTTTTATTGTAATGCTTACGTGCATGTTCTAAAGGAAAATGTTAGTAATCTAGATAATAAATATGAAAAATGTATCCATATTGGCTATAAAG
Source organism: Pseudotsuga menziesii (assembly GCA_001517045.1). Classification (NCBI taxonomy): domain Eukaryota; kingdom Viridiplantae; phylum Streptophyta; class Pinopsida; order Pinales; family Pinaceae; genus Pseudotsuga; species Pseudotsuga menziesii. The sequence goes on from LPNX010877242.1 coordinate 84,500, forward strand.
ATGGTACAAAAGGTTATAGACTTTGGAACCTAGTAACCAAGAATAGTGTTTACAATTCAGATGTTACATTTAGAGAGGCTAAAATTTCTCTCAAAAAGGACTTATAACCAAAGTACAAGAGCCAAATACAATAGAGTTTGATTTGAGGGTGAGGAATTCAACTCAAGAGAATAAGATGAACTAGAAGATAAACAACCTTAAGTTCCATCCTTGAGGATATCAGTTTGTGAAAGGAGGAAACCAAAAAGGTACAACCCACTTGATTCCCTCTCTAATTTTGTTCAATATATTATTGATGATGATACTAGAATTGTTAGGGAGGTAGTGGATTCAAAGGATATTAAACATGGAAGAAGAAAACAGTTGAAGAAATGAATGCCTTGGATAAAAATGAGTTTTGGGATCTAGTTGAGTTATAGGCTAAAAGAAAACCTATTGGTAACAAATGGGTGTTTAAGAAAAAATTAAATGCACAAGTTAAGACGTAGAAGTATAAATCTCTCCAAGTATCTAAGGGATATTTCCAAGTGGACTCGGTTCCAAGTGATTTTGGTGATATTTTTTCTCCTCTTGCTAAATTAACTTCTATTAGATTTCTTGTGTCTAGTTCTTTTTGTTTTTTATCTTGAAGTAGAGAAGATGTATGTGAACATAAAAAAATTGCATGGTGACCTTGAACAATAAATCTACATGAAACAACCAAAGGGTTTGTAGCGTCTGGAAATAATGAGATGCTTTGTAAGCTTAATCTTAGGATTTAAGTGAGCAGTATTAAATAAATAAAGAGCAAGAAATAAAATGGATATGCAACAATTGAAGAGACACACACAATTTATCCTAACAAACTTCATGTGGGGAAAAACCAACACCAATGAAGATCTTCATTACCCTGTCCAAACCATCCAATTGGGCCAAGCGAGCTGTCCAACACTCACCTCCATGCCACTTTACAATGGATCCTCGTTAAGCCTTATAAATACTTCCTTACATGCAATACCATGGGACAATACCATGGAAAAATACCATTGGCCACCAAATACCATGGATCCAAAAACATGTGCTAGACCTATACCATCTTTGACTCATTCATGATTTAAGATGAACCCTAACAATCCCCCCCTTTACACTTGACTTGGAGTAATCACCACCCCCTGCCTCCAAAAAAAAAATATTGAGGAATCACACATACACCCCCTATCACCTAGGTCTATCTCTTGACTTTAACGATGAGTTACGAGTCGTATGCATGCCTTTTCAGGTCTTATAGACATATGTCCATTTACATGCAAACTACTCCATTATTTTTTTTTCATGTGCCTTCGTGGTGAGTACACCATCTGTTGCTTCATCCTCTCGCTTTCCCATGCTTTCTCTTGCTCATTTTATTCCATGCTCCTTTTGCACCTACATCCAACCTTATCATTGACGTCCATATAAACATAATCGATCTACCAGATTGCATGGTTCTGTAGCTGTTGTAACTGCCAATTCTCTAGGAATTCTCTTCACATACATGGTTCATCAGTCTTGGTTCCAAAAACTGAGAATAAACCATCTCACATTCCTCCTTCAATAAAAAACTCCACTTCTTCAATTTATATCAAGTTAGGCAATGAGTACACATGTTTCCCTTGTACCTACCAAATGGTTCATTCCACACGTGAGGCAATGTCCCTTCTTTATGCATAAGAGGGATACCTTGGTCTTCTAGCACCCGAGGAAATTACATTCTAATCAAAAAACCAAAAATACTGCTAGGGTGTCGAGTAACACCGAACATGAACCCCATAATCAATTCAAAAATGGACATGAAACAATTTAAGGCATGCACACAATTTACCTTGGAAAACCCCATTCAGGGAAAAACCAACACCAATGAAAATCTTCATTACAATCGCCAAACCAGCCAATTGGGCCAAGTGAGCTAGCCACTGCTCACCTCCATGCCACTTTACAATGGGCCCTTCTCAAGCCTTATAAAGGCTTTCTTACATGCAATACCATGGGACAATACCATTGGCCACCAAATACCATGGAACACCAAATATCATGGAAACATACCATGGTTCCAAAAACATGTGCTAGAACTAAACCAGCTTTGAATCATTTCCAAATCAAGGTTAACCCTAACACTTAAGAAGTTCATGTATGGATTAAAACAATCTCCAAGAATGTGGTATCAAAAGTTCCATACTTATATATTGGGACTTGGCTTCTCAAGAAACGAAACTGTTGATCACTGTGTGTATTTCAAGCAAGATGATGATCATTTTCTTTATGTGATATTGTATGTTGATGATATGTTGTTGACTAGAAACAATAAGGAAATCTTTAAAAATATCAAATCCCAATTGTATTCTAAGTTTGATATGAAATATTTAGATGCTACAATTTTATTTTGGGCATGGAAATTAAAAGAGATCATGTCAATAGAAGGCTTTTGTTGAGTCAGAAAAAATATATTAAGACATCGTGTAAGTTAAGGAAAGTATCACAAGTTCAGGAAAAATGGACAAAAAAAGGTTGCAATATTTTTTTACATGAAAAAAAATGCAGGTGTTTTTATCACATGCACAGTCTTTTAATTTCTAAAACTACCATGGTACCAAGTTTTCATGGATCACTTTCCTATGTGATACTTTGACAATGATCAAATCTATTTAAATAATAACATGTGTGCATTTCTGAAGTGCACACATATTCCTAAAATTCACAAGTGTGCATTCCCATTGTAATGAAATAGGAAACGGACTTTATCCACCTTTATGTTTTGTGTCATTACATTTCTTCTTCTGGGAAGAAGGTTGGTTAAAGCTATCCCTGTAGATGTAATATCTCATATTATCTAGAAACATTAAAGATAAAAGGAAAATGAAAACCTAGAAAAAGATGTGAGGACAAAACCATGGTAAAAAAAGATAAATTACATAAATTACGGGAAACAACCAATATAATTATTATAGATTAATTAATTAAAAATTTGATAAGAAATAAATCACAAAACATTATTATGGCTAAATCGTAAAATGTAAAAGATAAGGATGAGAATTGGTTGATATTAGAAATATGGATCATTTATTGCATTGAGAGAAGCGAGGTGCTCTCAGCCTAGTATGGGGGAGATGGGGGAGATGGGGAGTTCCTGTCTGGTTAGTCACGTTATGCTAGCCGACATAAATAAAAAAATAAAAAATTATATGTGGATTCATATATTTATTTTTTATCAAATAATAAAAACCCAATAATAAAACTAAATGAAAAGTAATTAAAAGATCTGTGTTAAACCCGGATTTACCAAATACTAAAGGGGATCAAAATGTTTGGGGTGTAATTTTTTATGAACATTTAAAAATTTAAAATAAAAATAACTTACACCTAAAGAAATTGGATCCCTGTCGGTGCTTTCTAGATCCAGGTTTAAGATGAATCTATGCTGGTATAAAGTTAGTGAAGAAGATATTATTCATTTTATTCAAAATATTTGTGAACCTTTTCCATATCCTCTGTTATTCATACAAAGTGATGAGAGGATATTAAATTCATTTTATTCAAAATATTTGAAAACTTCTTCCATATCTTTTGTTATTCATATAAAGTGATGATTAGTAACATTGACACGTAGCTTTATGTTTATAATGTATAAAATAATATTTTTTTATTACTATGTACTTAAATATATATATAATATATAATAATGATAACATAATGAATAATAATCATAATCATTTTGAAGTAATATTATTTTATTCATAAACATCCTTAATTGCATTATTATTTGAAGCAAACATATACCAAATACTTATGGTCAAAGTGTCACTCCAGGAAGCACACTCTAGTTAGCAATTAATCATTTCCTTAGTAAATTTACTATGCAATGAGGCATTGAATGTTTTTTAGTCCATAGTCAAATTATAAGGTTAATACTTCGTATTTATAAAACTGATTTAATTTGGCAGTTTATTATAACATAATTTGTGTGAATATTTTGATGGAAAAAAAATATTAATTGGTTTCCCAAATTAAGGATGTGTGGAATGTATTTCAATGTGTCACAAATACAAAATATATGATTTATACTTGGCCACAATATTTAAATAAAATTTAATGTTTTTTTGACATCATAAACTATTAAAACCTAATTTCACTAACATATTATTAATGCCATAAACTATTAAGTTTTTTTTTTAATTAATGGTTTAACTTTATGAAACCCCTTACACTCACAGCTAACCTAACTCAGAACCCCTCACACTCACACTCATTTCAACCCCTCACGAATCACACTCACACTCATTCTATTGTTATTTGTGACTAACCGAGACCTGAACTTTGAAGCTACCGGCGGGAAAGGGAGAAGCAGAGCGCACTGTGGGAGATTGTGAGAGACCGTGGGAGAGTGGAAACTCGACCGGACTGATGAATGATCACTAAAGTCTTAACCATGAGACCATTGTTGTAGCGTGTGTGTGCCATTGCCATTTTGGATTCATGGATTGTTGGAAGTGGAAGTTGAACTTGTAACTGTAACATGTAAGTGGCATGTGGAAGGTGGAAGGAGCCAAACTTTGAAGGTAAAGTTTAAATTTCTAAACAATTTTAAAAATTAAATTAGAGTCTAGACTAATATTTTAAATTTAAATTTTAAAGTTTTAAAGTTTAAACGGTTAAGTATTAAAAGTATAAATACATATTAAAATCATCAATGGCTCTCGGTAGAACCTAAAATTTTCATTTTGTTTGATTATATTTGCAATTTTGCATCCTATTTGTTTTTATGTGCATCTTATGATTTTTAATTTTTTCTTTGCATGTTAAAAATTCAATGACAATCAACTTCAACAGTCAACTTCAAGTTTAGAATCTAGATCTACATTCTATACTCATGGCACCAAAAACAAGAGATCCTGCATGGGTCCATGCATATGTTATTGAGGGAGAGATGTATTGCAACTATTGCAAGAAGTTGATCAAGGGTGGGGGAGTTTTTAGGCTTAAACAACACTTAGCTTCCATCAATGGCCAAGTGAAGGCATGGGAAGCTCCACTAGATGTTATTGGACAGATTAGAGCTGATATGCAAGAACAATTTAAGAAGTTTGAAGAGGGTAAGGATAGGAAAAGAGAGATAGAGAAAGAATTAGGAAAGAAGAGAAGGCTTGCTAAAATGATGGGTGGGACCTATGCTCCTGGTTCAAATGAAGGCTCTTCATCTATCCCTTCTACCAATATTAGGGATCATTTTCAGTATGTTGCACCCTCTGGGACTACACAAGATAAGGGAAAAAACAAGGGTAGCATTCAAATCTATTTTACATCCTCTTCCAATGCCAATGCTTCTTAGTTGCCTCCAACACAGGTTCAACCCACCTTAGATGACCACCGAAAGAAGAAATACAAAGAAGTTTCCTATGAGTACATAGTTAGATGGTGGTATGATGTTGATCTCCCCTTCAATGTTGTCCACTCTTCTTATTACCAACATATGAGGGATGTTGTTATAGTTGTTGGTAAGGGCTTTAAAGGCCCTAGTATGCATGACTTGAGGGGATCTATTCTGCAAAAAGAGATAGTGTCCATATATGAATACCTGAAGGAATTCAAACAGTCATGGGTCAGAACAAGATGCACTATCATGTCAGATGGATCACGTGATGCATCTGATTAGGTGAAAGATGCAAATTTGTTATTTCATCTTTTGGATGAGGTTGTTGAGGACGTGGAGGAAGCTAATGTTGTGCAAATCATCACAGATAATGCCTCTAACTATGTTCTTGCTGGTAAAATGTTAGAGGAAAAACATAAAACCATATTTTGGACTCCATGTGCAGCACATTGCATATACCTCATGCTTGCGGATATATGCAAACGGGATTGCATCAAGGACATTATAGAGCATGCCAAAAGCATCACCAAATACATCTACAACCACGATTGGGTATTGAGCTTGATGAGGAGACACACACAAGGAAGGGAGATTTTTAGCCCTGTAATTACTAGATTTGCAACTCACTTCCTCACGTTGCAATATCTCCTTTCCCAAGCACAGAACTTGGAGAAAATGTTTTCAAGTGATGAATGGAATTCATCCCATCAGGCCTGAAAACAAGATGGAAAAGACACCAAGAAAAGAATTAAAAGTTCTTCATTTTGGGAAAAAGCAGCAGAGGTTGTGGAAATTACCGAGCCACTTGTTAAGGTGTTGTGGTTGGTTGATGGGGAAAAATTGGCCATGGGATACATTTATGAAGCTATGGATCAAGAAAAGGAGCAGATAAAGACAACATACAAAGATAAAGCGACCAAGTATGGGCCTATTTGGGAGATCATTAATAGGAGATTGAACAATCAACTCCAACGCCCTATACATGCAACTAGGTATTTTCTGAACCCAAGGTATCTTTATAGAGATCATATATTTCAAGGTATGACTGGGGAGGTAGCATATGGATTGTATTCTTTCCTCGAGCACATGGTCCCAAATGAGTCAGACCAATTGGAGATACATCGACAGATCAACTCTTTCAGCGCCGTCACAGGTACCTTTGGCAAAAATGTGGCTAAGATTTCAAGATAGGTGGGCCAACCAGGTAAACATTTCCATTGTTTGATTAACTTATGTTTTTAAAAACTTTAAAATTTAAATTGTAAATAGTAAATACTGCACTTCTTAGCCAAATTCACAATCTAATTTGTTGAATTAACTACCTTGACTCTTCACATTTGGAGCATAATGGTGGAAGGAATTTGGTAACCATACTAAATTACTGCAAAAGTTTGCAAATCGGGTCCTGAGTCAAATCTGCAACTCTTCTCGGTGTGACCACAATTTTTCTTTGTTTGAGTGGATTCACTCAAAGAATAGAAACCAATTTAGACCAGAAATGGTTAAATGATATCGTGTTCGTGCAGTACAACCTCCGACTCAGGCGCAACCAATTGAGGAACAAAAGACCTGATATGGATCCCATTGTGTTGGATGATATAGTTCCAACCTTAGATTGGGTAGTGGAGGCCCAAGAGCCATAAATCGATGTTGACCTGGATGTTGAGCTATAGGGGTTGCTAGAGGTTCTTTTGGATGCAAATCCTTTATTGTCAATGCCAGCAGTTCATATAGGTGTAGATCTCGAGATAGCAAGAATGGTGGGCACTAGTCGACCAGGACCTTGTACTTATAGTCATCGATGATGTCAGCATTCATCCATTAATACTACTTCATTCACATATGACTTTGATCCCAAGGAGCTCAAGACTAAGCCAAGTCATTATTCCTTTGTTAATCAAGGAGCTTTTAGTCATTATTCCTTTGTTAATCCTTCTAGTTCTTCTTCTAGTTCTAGCTCTAGTTCTAGTAGTGGTGCAGATGGTGCTGAGTTTGATGATGATCATTGATGATGTATGGATACTATGATTGTGACAGTTGACTATGTAGTCAATACTATTGTACTACTCACTATTATGTAGTCAACTATGTAGCATGTTTTTTGGACTCTACAGGCCATAAATCCTTTACTATATAGGCCTCATGGATTATGTATTTTGTTCTAGTTCCAGTATCGTAGATATGTATTGGAAAGAGTCCAGACTATAGTACACTTTGTGCCATTTTGATATATTGAATCTTATATGGTATATACATGAGCATATTTTGGATATTTTGTCTTCAATGCCTTGGAATCATGGATTATAATCTTGAAAATGTTGTTTTTCTTTAAAATTTAAATGTTTTATGTATTTTTTTAGGAAATCTATTCATTAAATTCAAATAGGTTGATTTATGACTGATTCATTACCGATTCTTATTCCTATTCGGAGTTAACCCTCGACGACTTCCGAATTTTAAAACTAGGGTTCCACCATCTTCTACTTCTTATGTCAAATCTTTAACATGGTATCAGATCTTATGGCCTGATCCATTCCTTTTGCCTTAGGTAATCCTTTTCACAAAATGGAAAGCACACACACATATATCAGATTGGAGAATATTCTTGAAGATGGATATACCAGAAGAGATTGAATGAGTGAGATATCTCTTAACACCAGAAGGATTATGGAAGATATTTGATCGAGACAATTATGATCATTGGGCATTAAAGTTAAGAAATTTGTTAAGGTCACAAGATTTGTGGCATTTTGTAGTTGAAGAGAATCCCATTGATCCAGAATCATTTAAGGCTTTGACTAAGTTCTAGAAAGAAAGAAACATTTAAGGTTTTGATTGAGTTCTAGAAAGATAGGTGTGGGGCAAAAGCAGTAAGAAAAACCCCACACCAAACTACGAGCCATTTTTATAAACCTGAACTTTGAAAAACTTTAGAGAACTTTGTCCATTAAAACAAAAGTCGTATGAAACAACTAATATGTGGAAAATGGCCCCAAGATGTCACATACATAACAATTCTAAGCCATACTTTATTGCTATAAAATTAACATTGGACTATATTGGCCCTAGAAAAAATCAAGAAGAAAGAACCAAAATAATGATCGAAAAGGTGAAGATTTCGGTTGCAAGATGAGGAAAATTTGCGACAGAAGCAAGTGAGATGGAAAGAACAATGACAGAAGAGGAATAAAATAGTCAGAAAGTAGATTTCGATTGATTTTGAGGGAAGAGCTAGTTAGACTAAAAGCTTGAATTTAGTAATAAAGCATGATTGTATTTTGCTCTGATAGTGCCTACTTTTGGATGTAACTGAATGTATTAAAATAGAAAGACAACATGTGCTGACTAGTCCTGTCGAGCACATTCTGTCTTATCAAGAAGTGTGTCAGCCACAGGTGGACGCACTTTGCTTATCAGTAAAAGTCATCACTGACACTTTTTTATTTGAACTAAAGCAGTCATCGACGCACTACTCCTTAATCCTAAGTGCGCCAGACAATGTTCAGTTACAGTGATTTTTCCCAATGCTCCCACTGACGCACTGTGTCAGTTATACAAACTGTTTTAGCAATAAAAAAAGTCAAAATATTATATGAGATCTCCAGTTAGTCATATCAAGATGGCTACACCAAGAAAAAATTTTAGAATATGAAGAGCAAGTATTGTTGACACTGAGCCAAAATATTGGACAAGTTATAACATTTTTCAGGAGAATTGAAGAAGCTTGATGATGAAGCTACTAGAAGCACTGCAAGAAGAGCTTGAAGAGGTAACAAATCTGTTAACACCAATAGGATTATGGTAAACCTTTTATGGCGACGATTATGATGTATGGGAAACAAAGTAAGAAGTTTGTTAAGGTCGAAAGCTCTGTGGCATTTTGTAGCTGAATATGATCATATTGATCTAGAAGCATTTAAGGCTTTGATGGAGTTCCAGAAGAAAGAAGGAAAGTTGTTTCCTTAAGTCTCATACAAGACAATATAAATTATTCCATTTTTTATTACATTGGAGAAGCTGAAACTACAAAAAGAGCATGGGATATACTAAAAGAAGTGTTTAGTGAAGAGGAAGATAGTCCAAAAGACTATGTTTATGAGACAACCAATGTTGATACAGTTATGTTTGTTGATGACAGTGAAATCAACTGTGTCAATGTAGTAGTACCCAATGATGTGAGTGATTGTCTGTCAGAGAAAGAGACAATTGATAGCAGCATAGAAGCTGCAACAGTTGCTGAGAATGAGCAACATACAATTGATATCAACATAGAAGAAACACTAGTAGAAAAGAACGAGAAAACTAGAAGCTTGAGGAATATCTATGAACAAATTCCTCTTATAGATGAGCAACTTCAGTATGCTCTGTTTTCTTCTCAGCCCACATCTTTTGATGAAGCAGTGAAGGATGCACTATGGGTACAAACAAATCAAGAAGTTAATGAGAATGATGAAGTAGCTTTCATTGATGAGGAACAAAAATATGTGAATGCTCTCCAAGAAGAGATTAAATATATTCATATTTTTTTTGAAAAAACATTTCAGTGTGCAGGTAAAGTAGACAGCAAGAAAAACCATGTTGAAAGAGAAGAAGAATTCCACTATGTTCTAGAATCTAAAGAATACTATGAAGAACATATAATTAACATCAAGATCCAGAAGACAAAGAAGAAGAAGTCCAAGTACACATCAAGGAAGAAAGTAAAAATGAAATGTAAGCCTAGTTGAGACATAGACTAGCAGACAAACTTTCACATTGATAATGTTAAGTATATTGTCCCAGTTGAGATTAAGGGGCTGAGTTAAGAATTGTAATCTCAATGGTCTACTATGGTCAATAGTGCATTAATCAGTTGGTTAGTTGAGTAGTTGATTTGGTTGCCTTACCTAGAATTAATGACCCATGGTCTTTACCCATGGTTTTATTGTTATGTATTCCTATATATACATTTGGTTAATATTGAGAAGGCATTCCATTTCCCATGAAATCAATATTCCCATTCCATTGAGACACATGACTGACTAGTCCTATCGAGCACATTGAGCATTATCTTGCGACATGGGAAGCATGTCTACGACAAGAATGGGTCCATCTGTTTGTACATACATTGGACACGATACCAAGGAACTGGTATTCTTTGGTCGAGTTGCAATGAGGAACAATAGAATAGGAAGATTCAACTTTCAGTTTCACATGGAGGTTTGAATTTTTTATGATGATCCATTGATTGATGTTACTCTACAAGTGACCAAGAGTAAGATATTTGAAGATATTCTTGTATCAACGACAAATCTTTTTAGATCAATGCGATTGTCTAGCAGTGGATGGAGTGATATAATGTAACCGGCGAACCACATGATGGTGATCCCCATGGAATAAAACTTCTTGATTCTAAAGGAACTCGTGCAATGGAAGGATTGGGTGTGTCGAACAACAAATTTTTAAATACTTTGAATATAAATAAAGTAAACATTGGTTCTCCAGAGAATCGAAAGTTTTCCAATATTAGAGATTATTTGGATGATGAAACTGTTGGGAATCTTACAAATCTACTGCATGTGTATCGAGATCTATTCCTCATTAAGTTTTATGAAATGAAAGGAATTGTCAAAGATCTTGAAGAAATGAAAATCCATTGAATCCCGTCGCAAAACCTATTAAGTAACGACGGTATCATCTCAATCCCAGGTACAAAGAAAAACTCAAAACAGAGTTAGATTGAATGTTATATTTAAGCATCATAGAACCCGTTGAACAATGTGAGTGGATCAGCCCAATGGTAGTACAAGATAATAAAATTGTTGGTGAAGTGCGTATTTGTATCGACTATTGCTGGAAATTCTCACCTTCTGCGGATAGAAGCTATTTCCATAGACTGAAGTCCTTATAGCTAGATTAAATGAGTTACAACAATGAAGAGCACATACCCTAAGATTGATAGATGCGTGGAATGGATCTTTCATCTGTCACACAATAAAATGTACCATCCTTCTAAAACACTAGATCTCCACAGTTTTACCTGTAAGAAGTACACCACAAAAGCATACAAGATTAAAATTACCAAGTACAATCTATAATCCTATATTGATGACTAAGGAATTCAATAATGAAACAAGTGATTGGTACACAATGTATTTCATGGGAAAGTACTTTCATTGCATTAATAGAATAAGAGAGAGATTACAACCAAGAGCCTTAGTGTTGCCAAAGTCTCTTCTCAAGCAAGATCTTGACTCCAAAGCTTCAACTTGTCCACATAGTGCTTACTCTCCTTGTCTAGACTTGGCCAAAATTTTGGTGTTGTAGAATTATCTTCCTCCCTCTACCCATGGGGGATGAGCCAAGATTTATAGCCATGGGAGGATAGGGATGGTTGAGATAATGGTGGATGAGAATGAGGGTAGATCCTACAAGGAGGGATCTCGAGTCCAGGTGGTCCAAGATTCTAGAGATGAGGTTACCACGAAGCTGATATTTGAGAAGCTTCATGAAACTTCTCTTTTTAGCTATAAAACTCGAGCACCGCTCTTTGTCAACTATGACAGAGTGCTACCAATAGGGCACCACTCATTGTAAAAAGGTATGTGGAGGTGGCACCAATTTTTATGCATGGAAAACATGCGTTATAGACCTAGGTAGCTCACTTTGTCCACAAGGAAATCATGGTGGTGGACAAAAGCTTTAAATCACGGATCCAAGTCCAAATTCAACTTCATCACTTGGGGAATAGAGGTAAGTTCTGATTTTTTTTTTCTCAGTATGTGATGATAATGAGAAATATGTATAACATAATGCCCCCCAAAGTATGAGGCTAAAGGGATATGATAGGTGAAGGCTTTGTCAGAACAAGTTATCACTTCGAGGAAAGACTTCACTAATTGGAGATATTCAAAAACATAGCTCATCCTATAGTACATCAACACTTTGAATCAGATCTATATGACTCTCATCATGGGTATGGACCAATACAAAGTAGATCCATGTGAGCTGCAAACCATCATGGATACTAGAATACAACGTAGATCCATGCGAAGAAGACTCAAACTTGAACATAGCTACCAGACATACAATGTAGATATATATCATTTAGATGCAAATTTGAGCACAACCACGACCATACAAATGCGGATCTATGCTAGGAATCATACAAATATTACATCACAACCCAGGGAAAGCAATGGATGCTTAACAAATACCGAGGGTCTTCATCTCGTCTTTAACAATGTACGATTCTATCCATGTGATTACAATGTCTTGATGTCGAACATGGTAGAAACCACTTGATTACCAGTCAATGATGAGAACCATTAACAAGCGTGAGAGATATCACCATTGATGTCGATGATTCCCAAGGTACCCTAGTACAATATTCTGAATGTGAATAGATGATTTGATGTCAAACACTCGGTTGAATATTTTGATCAAAGGTCAATGTTGTAAACCTATGTCGAAAGCGAGAGGATCTGCCATTAATGCATACGGATCTCAAGGTACCACTTTGTTTCTAAGACTAATTCATGGATGATGAGCTGGATTCAACGGGAATAGTATCGTCGAAGGAGAGAAATCATGAGGCGAGGACACGAAACTTGGAAAAAAGTTTTGGAATTTGAGCATGACGTAACCATAGGACTGCCTCAAAGGTAACTGACACAAAGTTTTGACTGCAGATACAAAATATCAACACGACTTCCCTTTGAACATTGGGTGACATGACTGAAAACTTGACAGCATTGACTTGACCAGGAAGATACCAAGACATAATGCGACGATGGACAATGCATTCTTTGAAAGACTCAAAGGAGTGACGTGACTGATGAAACTGGATCGACTCGGAAGCAACATGAATACCCAATTGACTAAATGAAATGCAGGTAAGTTCCATGTTCAAAGGTGACTACAAACTTCCAATATTGCATATGAAATGTGGTTCCCCTCCCTTACTTTCCCCATCATGATTAATGAGTACCTCGTTTCATTTTTACTATTTCAAAGACGGTAACAAACACTTGTTGTAGATTATCATAAGATAATTCCATTCTCACGTGTTTTACGAGCCTGAGAAAGGAGAGGTTCGTTCCCAAAATAGGGTCTCTCAGTGTTTAGTTTAACAAGTCCATTGAAAATAAACTCGGTATTGTTCACGTTTAGAGAGTCTGAATGAAACGGAAGAAGACCCCAAAAGGTTCATTTTCGTATGATTTAGTCTCTAAGGCATGAAAAAGTATAAAATAATACCTTAGAGAACTCTTCTAGTCAATGACTAGAGTATTCATTTTTCGTAATTTAGTCAATCTGAACCGAAAAAGGTGTAAACTATCGTTGGAAAAAGAAATCTTCAAGTAATTTTATGAGTGTGAAGAAGACAAGATCAATCGGTGATATTTTACATTTTAGAAGTCCGAAAAGAGCTTAAAGAAGTCTCCATTAGGGTTTCTTTTCACGAAAAAGAGTTTAACGAGCCTAAAAAGAAGTAAAACTTGGCTCAAAAATTTAGTACTAGATTTAACGAGCATGACTAAGATTTTAAAATAGCGCTCAAGAGATTTTTCCATTTTGTGCGAGGATGAAAATTTCAAAAACAAACTCATTCATATTTGAAAATTCAGTTTCTCCATGCCCTACAAGACTTAAAATGACCATTATACTCCAAAAATATTAAAAACTAGGCCTTATAGGCTGTTTGAGGGTAAATATTTAATAAAACAATAAAAATATGAAATAAAACCCAAAAACATTTTAATATAAACTAGTAAATAGTAAAAATACTTGTCATTTTCACTTTTACAATTTGGAGAGAATTTTAGAGCCTTTTGTGTGTAGATTTTAGCCGAGGATTTCGGAGCCATTGACCATCCGTTTTCAGTACCGTCAGTTCTAGGTAAGTCCTCAAATCATTTCCAAGCTTTTCACAGTTTCATTTTCCATTCCATGCTAGTTTTAGGGTTTTGGGGGCATTTTCCCAAGGTTAAAATGTGCCCACGTGGTAATGCACTTTTCCCTTTCAGGATAGGCATTACCTGCGTGACACCACACATTTTCCTGCAGAAAAGTGCGGTGACACCGCTCTGTCTTAAAGGAAGACAGGTGGTGCCGCAAATGCCCTATAACATTGTGATATATGAGCCAAAAGAAGAAGTTTTAAGTGTTTTGAATGATTGATTCTATGTTCTAAAGCTCCTTTTTGAACTTTTGGCAAGCCATCTCCAGTCAATATGGTCATCTGGAAGGAAAGAGAACACAAAGATAATGATATAAGAGTCGGAAATGATGTTGGCGCTATAGCTGCTTTGTGTGGGTGTGGGATCTGGAAATTATTTAACGTGACCAACATGAGATCTCAAGTGAATTTACTGAGTATATCGTCGGGACATGGAATTGTGAACAACAATACTTCGAATTTGGGGCTCATGTTTTGACATTGAAAGTAGAAGATATCTACTTCCTTCCAGGTTTATCGCGGCAAGGAGTGCCCATTTCACTGAAAGGTCCTCGTGGAGGAGAGATCACTACATAGTGTCTCATCGATCGTCATTGCTTCCTAGGTACTCAATGTGTGGGAAGAAAATTCCCATCAAGGCCATCAGAGATCTTCCTTTGTGCATAGTGTTTTTTTCCATGAAGCACATCTTGTGGAGCCAAGGGGCTCACCAATATTTGCGCACACACATGCTTTATGATATAGAGGAAATGACGCCCACAATATTCAACTAGGTAGAGGCCTTACTTGTTACAATGAAGGAACAACTAAGTAAATGTCGATGAGGAGAGCTAAAGCAATTTAGCTATGGCATTATCTTAGTATCCTTTTTCTTTGAGAGGGTACCCCATCTGAGGCCACAAGTGGCCTTTATTGAGTTGAGGGCATGGGACTCTCATATGCTGCGGTGGGTAGAGATCATGGCCCGTCATGGTGGTGGGGGTTCCAGGGTAAAATACAGGACTACATTCTTCAGATGGTTAGAAGATCAACTCCTCATGATTGAGGACAACGCGTATGCAGGCACTGATTTACAAGGATATCATGATCTACCCTTACAAGTAGGTGCCCAATGGGGTGATATGGGTAAGTGAGACTAAGAACTCAATGTTTTTATATTTTATGTTTTTACAATTTTTATGATTTTTATGTATATTAACGAGACCTACTTTTCTCATGCAGATGTGGGATAGGCACAACCTGGGGGATCATCTCCCATTGACAGGCGAGTGGGGGCCCACTTTGTTCACAAAGGAGATGATGAGTTGACTAATATCAAGGAGAACCTCGTCCATTTGACTTTGGACATCTTGGACATTACTGTAGATGACCTCCCTAGGAGGTACCGGAGATATACTACGGGGGTGTCAGGACAATTTGTACAGTTTCTATGTAGAGTGGCAAGGGCCATCATGTGCTATCACGAGCACCATTAGATCCCATATGATGTAGATAGTGAAAGCTATCCAACTTCAATATTTTTTTATATTTTGTCTATTTGAAATCCAGTGTGCTTCAGTCAGGGTCTTGAGACCATTTTTTGTAAAAACACACTTTCGACGAAACGATGACCTTCATAGCATATAAAAAATTCCTTCCTAACAATAAATTGTAATCAAGAGGAGAATTGACCACTTTTACCTAGATAGAAATGGTTTTTCCCCCCAACTCGGTGGACAAAGCTGGAAGCAACTCATGGGGTTGAAAATCTCGTTTGTCAAAAGCTTTTAACGTGGTTAGTGAACTATTGAAATCAGGAGAACCAATGGCTTTCAAGAAAGACATAGACAAAACAGAGGTGGAATCTCCTTTGTCCAAAACGATACGATGGACCTTTCTACCCATCACTCTAGTAGCAATCTGAAAAGCGAGCTGATGGGATAGCCTCAATTTATAATTCTCCACATTAAATGTGATCATGGTGGAATTATCTGGATCAAAAGACCTTAAGACTGACAACGAATTCTTGCATTGTGTAGAACATCTTTGGAGTACTTCCAACGTGGGTATAGCACAAGGTGCTTGAAATAAATGTCCAACAACATTATAAAATTGGGCATCTCAATCACTAGGATTGTAAACATTTTTTACGGATTGTACTCTTTGGAGGATGCAAGATCGTGTCGAAACTAGGTTTCTCAATAGTGAGAGGACCATTATAAGAAGGTGGAGGAGAAGTGTTAATGGGAGGAGTCTTCTCAAAAGAAGTACCCTCATCTTTCTTCTCATGTGTCTTATCATATGTCTGACTTCTCGTAGTCAATGCAACTGTTTCAGTGAATATCATACGAATGTCCTCAATGGTGGATGAAGACCATGCAAAGATGTATGGTCAATCAACTATTGCTGGGATGGAAAGGGGTCGATTAATATTGCTGGTGTGGGATTACTTTTCAAAAATTTATTAATTTCTTCACGACGAGGACACTCCTTCGTGAAGTGATCATCTCCACACAACAAGAAAGGATACTTGGCCTTTCATTTAGGTTTTCCATCATTCTTTGGGGTAGATGTTTTGGTACTCTCTTTCTGGTTTCTACGTTTCTTATTCTTATCTTTTCCTTTCTTCTTATTGTCGGGTGATTGTGAGGATTGAATTGCATTCACCTCGGTAGAAACCATAGGAGTAGAAGGAGTTGTAGTTGAAGCACTCTGAGGCTTAGCAGGCTTGACTGTAGATGAAGGTTGGATTGTACCAAGAACACCATCAACATGAGTCTCTACAGGTGGCTTAGAGGGATCGGTGTTGGGGTGAGGAGCATGAGGAATTAAATCATATAAGGTTCCATACTGAGAGCAGACTAGGTCTAATTATTGGGCCCGGCTAATAGCCTGTTCTTCTTTGACAAGACCACCCATGGGCACATCTAAGGCAATAGGTGGCAACAAGGATTTGGTGAACTAGTCAGCCAAAAGTTGATCTGGAACGGGAGCCTTGATTAACCATTGGCACCTCCTCCATTCATGGATATGATATGATATGTGAGTGGAGGTATTTTTTCGAAGAGAGGTCAAGAGATCTCTACCGGTTTCATACCGGATAGGTAACTGGAGATGAGTCACAAACACTATTACCAAAGAGTTAAAATCCACAAACGAATGTTGTGGAAGTTCAATGTACCATTTCACGGCCATTCCGGTCAAATTCCTTTGGAAGAGTCTCGATCGGATAGAATCATCCATAAGGGAGTTTGATGAACACCACAAATGGAAATTCATCACGTGATTTTTGGGATCTTCACCTTAGTTACCATCAAAATTTCAGATGTCTGATGGGAGTTTGAATGGGATAGTATGCCAAAATGGATCATGTTGGATGGGATCATTTATTAATTTGGATAGGTCAGGTAAATCCAATATATCCAAAAATGGAAGTTGTTGATTGGGTTGGGGGTAATTATAATATTGATAAGGAAAATCCACCCTTGTAGGACAAAAGGTCTGTTGAGGTTGACCATAAAACCCACCAAATTGTTGATAGTTGGGAGCATTTTGACCCATAAAGGGTGGTTGCCCCTGGTTTGGTACGGCTTGAGGCTTGTAAGTAGGTTGAGTCCATTGATTGGTAACTCCTCTAGGATAAGGGACATATAAAGGATTTGTGTACTGTTCCTCACTAAGGTATTGATTACCAATGTTAGGTTGTCACAGATGGACCCAAGCCGATGTAGGAGGCTATGATGCAGGACCAATAGGACCAAGACCAAAATGACAACTAGTTCCAACATCCGGAGGGGGGGAATGTGAGATATTATGTAGATCAGCACCATAAGAACCTCTAGTTGGTTGGGATGTAGGAGGAACAAATTGACTCTCAACATTTGACAAACCCATGAAAGGCATAGGAGCTACTCCCACATGAGGGTTTGAAAAAGGATTATAAGTTGACTGAGGCACTCTTGACAGAGTGGCAAGTCTAGACACTGCAGGTGCAAATGGAGGATTAGATGGAACAACAATAGAAGGAATATTCAATGACCTACCTAAAATATCACTAAGTAGAAGGTAGGGGAAAGGTATTCTATAATTTTGGGTCAACTCCATAGTTGACACATTCACGGTAGTAGTGGTACCAAACTAAGAGATAGCTTGACGAACGACAGTTTCCCAAAATGGAGCATTAGGCCCAAATATGGGAGATACCATCTCATCAGGTTGAAACTGATGGAGCCCAGCTCCAGATGGAGTCAAGATGACGAAAGAGGCATTCTGAGATGAAGGTTGTTCTGCTAGTGGTGGTCTTGAAAGTTTTGTCAAGGGAGCATTGGGAGGAGGAGATTTAACTACTTCATCCTCAACTAGAACTCCTTCGAGTTATGGCATAGAAGCAATACCTACCTCGGAACAGTTCTCCATGTCTCTTTCCATGGGAGGTTGAGTCGGAGGATTCAGAGGATTTTCCAGTGATAATCCTTGTAACCAACGGAACCTACTCGATGGGAAATCATCCAGTTTATAAAAATCAAACTGATATCAAAGGTAAAAGTCTCTATTTAAGCAAACAAGACAAACACTACTCAGGTTAAAGCAACAATCAGAACTTATGATGGGAGTGGTAAAAAAGTCAGGATCCTCATAGGATTGTCAAACCACCACAACTCATTATATACTGTAGGGTCCAATAGTAGAGCGTGACAAGGAGGATTGAGACCATACCCTTGCCTTAATACTTGACTACCTAGATGGTATGTGCGTAGTAATATCTCAGAGTGTTATTCACGGTGTATTACGGTGATAGGACAGTCAAAGGGCTATGCTCAAACAGTCTCAGGATCCCTAAAAGTGTCTCCCTATATATGCAAGGTACGTGGGAGCTCCACTCTGTAGTAGTTTTGTCTAATGCACAACCATTCGAAAGGGGCCTTCTGATATACAACTGAGTATATGAAGTACCTTTCTATATACCTCAAGGGTACGTCAAAGGTCATTCTATAATCAGCAGTACGTGGAAGAACCACATGATCTCCGGGATGCATTGCAAGAAAAAAACGACAGCTCCTACGCTTAAAGACGTTGGGACACATCTCTAACCTATCACATCTTTCTAAAAAAAATCAACCTAAGTCTAGTGCTTGATTTTATCTTTGCAATTAAGTGAATGCATGAGGTGAGTACATAAAAAGTAAAACCATGCAGTATGATTGTGTAATATTTTCCTTTCACTTTCACAAAATACCTACTTAGAGGAGGGATAGAGGTTTGGTTTCTATTTGATTTAGAAGTGACTAAATCCCAAGAAAATGAAAAAGATATAAATCTTGAAACCTACTACAATTGCAATACGACTTCAAAGGCAAAGTTCTAGAAAGGGAAAAGCAAAGATCTGTTTTTGAAAGAAAAAGTTAAGATAATTAATCAACACACCATACTTTCCAATTTTCTTCAAGAATGAAACTAAGAAGCATACAACACACGTTTTCCTTTTTGTTTGAGAGTAAGAGTGCTTAAGAAACAAGTAGAATGTAAACACTTGAGGGTCTGAAAGACCAATCTAGTATCTAGCAACTCAAACCTAAGT
This sequence comes from Pseudotsuga menziesii, assembly GCA_001517045.1. NCBI lineage: Eukaryota > Viridiplantae > Streptophyta > Pinopsida > Pinales > Pinaceae > Pseudotsuga > Pseudotsuga menziesii. The sequence continues at coordinate 104,381 of LPNX010877242.1, forward strand.
TTAACCTAGACCTTTCTCTCAATTTTCAAATATCGAAGAATGACAACAACTCAAATTACACTAATGAAGAAATTAAAAGAAAATCCAGTTTCTTTCAATTTGATTAAACAAAAACTCAGAGATCTAGATCTACACTTCCTTTTCAAAATCCTTCTTCAACCAAAATAAAAAATTACAGGAAACACACAAACTAGTTCAGCTAATTCTCGGAGGTATAACCCTAACCAATCCTAATTCAACACTCAGATGTCAATTCAAAGATAAAACTAACAGTAACAAACCATAATCAAGTTTAGAAATAAAAAATACAAATGTCAAGTTTGAAAGATGCATTGGGATTAAAACCCTACCTGGAGCCACTTGGTAGAGGTGTTGTACAGAGCATTACTAGTCTGGTAACGCTTATGGTCAACATGAATAGAGTGGCAATAACTCTTTTTATCCACTGGATCAAAGCGGTTGCACCGTTGGTTTCCTCTGTATAAAGTGTGGCGGGCACCTTTGGTACGCTACCCAGTCACAGTGGTGCTTGAAAGTCCCAAATAAAGACACAAAGCAAAAAAAATGTTAGATCTCAATTTACTGGCATCAAATGATGATAAAAAGCTAGGAAATAAAGCATATGAGGCATATCTGGACAGATCTAAGTAGATCTGATCAGTTTCAAACCGAATCCAACTAAACAAATAGTAGATATGATGAATGGAGAAACTAAAGTTTGAAACAGAGGCAATAACTAAGAATCAAGAAAGAACATAAGTTAAGACACTCTCCCCAGTATGGTCGCCATATTTCTTGCTTGAAATTCTCACCTTCTGCGGACTTAAGTTGTTTCCATAGCCTGAAGTCCTTACAACTAGAACAAATGAGTTACAGCAATGAAAAACACTTCCCCTAATATTGATAGATGGTTGGAATGGATCTTTCACCTGTCACAGAATGTAATGTACCAACATTCTAAAACACTAGATCTCCACAAGTTTACCTACAAGAACCACACCACAAAATTATTAAAGATGAAAAGTACCAAGTGCGATCTGTAATCCTATATTGATGAATACGGAATTCAATAATGAAACAATTGATCAGTACACAATGTATTTCATGGGAAAGGAAATTTCATTGCATTAATAGAATAAGAGAGATATTAAAACCAAGAGCCTTAGTGTTGAGAAGTCTCTTCTCAAGCAAGATCTTGCCTCCAAAGCTTCAACTTGTCCACCTACTGGTTACTCTCCTTGGCTAGGTTTGGCCAGAATTTTGGTGTTGTAGCATTATATTCCTCCCTCTACGCATGGGGGATGAGCCAAGATTTATAGCCATGGGAGGATAGGGATGGTTGAGATAATGGTGGACGAGGTGGAGGGGATATCCTACAACGATGGATCTCGACTCCAAGTGGTCCAAGAGTCTAGGGATGAGGTTTCCACAATGCTGAGATTCGAGAAGCTTTGTGAAACTTCTCTTTTTACCTTTAAAACTCAAGCACCGCTCTTTGTTAACTATTACATATTGTTACCCATAGGGCATCACTCATTGTAAAAAGGTAAGTGGTGGTGGCACCTCTTTTTGTGCATGGGAAACAAGCGTTACAAACCTAGGTAACGCACTTTTTCCACAAGGAAAGCGCGGTGGTGGACAAAATATTTAAATCACGGATCCAAGTCCAAATTCAACTTCATAACTTGGGGAATGGAGGAAAGTTCTGATTTCTTTGTTCTCAGTATGTGATGATGATGAGAAATATTTATAATAGAATGCCCCCCAAAGCATGAGGATAGAGAGATAGGATAGATGAAGGATTTATTAGAACAAGTTATCACTTCGAGGAAAGACTTCACTGATTGGAGATGTTCAACAACATTAGCTTATCCTGCAGTACATCAAAACTTTGATTCAAATATATATGGCTCTCATCATGGTTGCAGACCAATACAAAGCAGATCCATGTGAGGTACAAGCCATCATGGCTACTAGAATACATTGTAGATCCATGCGAAGAATAATTAAACTTGAACATAGCTACTAGACATACAATGTAGATCTATGTCATTTAGATGCAAATTTGAGCACAACCACGACCATACAAATGTGGACCCATGTTAGGACTCATAGAAATATTCCATTCCAACCTGGGGAAAGCAATGAATGCTTAACAGATACCCAGGTTATTCATCTCTTCTTTAACAACGTACAATTCTATCCATGTGTCACGTCCCCATGCCTCCGACCGGCAAGGAGGACGCGACTACAAGCTTCAAACTCCCGGGCTAAGTGCCCCATGAACATATGGATTCACAAAATTGCTAAAACAGAATGCTTAAACATACACACATGAACATTCATCATGCATAGATGCAATCATCTATCAGACACAGTGGAAACATCATACATTCAACAAGAATTCATGCAACACGTTCATCATATCATTAATAGAAAATATAGTTGCAGAAGTAAAAATGGACAATATCACTCATCTTAAGATGAATTCGTTTCGCAACCAGCTACGTCGTTGCAACATTCCACCCAACCATAGGCCAGCATGCTCCTTAATCTCTTAGTAGCGCTGCCACCCCCGAGCTGGGCATGATTCTCCAAGGAATAAGGGAACTAGCAGGCTTACACATAGCCAAGGATGTACAAAACACAGCCAAGCCAACATAGTTGGGTTTATCAGGCCATCAAGGAGTTGGGAAAAGCTTAATGCTAAGCTGGTGAGCTCATTACAGAGCCAAGAACACCTACACCAGAACTAGCTTGACCTCTAAGACACCCACTCACACCCTACACAAGGAATCAGTCCCTTCTCTACTACACAGTCCCTCTGGCCCTGCATTCCCTTCCAGTGCTATTCAGGGGTGATGGAGAAGAAGGCCATCCCTCTAGCTCTGCCTGTGTGGTTTCCAGCCACCAGGTTTATCAAGCAAATCTAAGCCAACATCCCTGCTCCTCTCACAGTCCTAAGACCAACCATTGCACTCAGGAAATTAATTTAGCTATCACAACTTAAACAGGGAAAATGAATTCCTGAGTCATTCTTGGCCCTATCGTGGCCAAAATGACTCTCCAACGAATTCACAACAGTTCCCAAACATAACAGCAAACACAATTCTAACAGGGGGAAATTAGTAGTCCGTCTAGGGCAAGGAATCAAGCGGGAAAGGAATTGCACAGGCTGCCCCACAGTTCTTGAGCGTGAAATGACTCCCTACAAGAAAGTGGAAAAACGGCTCTCAGCTTGCTGTGCATGAGACTAATGAGCAATTGCTTGTGCATGAGGATGAATGATTCCGTCCCAAAACATAAAGAAACCACAACGAAACACACTGTGCATGAGAGAACCACAGCAGCACAGTAAATCGTGGATAAAAGAGCACGGCTCTCAGCTCGCTGCATCAGCTGGAAAAACCAGGAAAAATACCTGTGCGTGAGACCAACAAAATAGAAGATGGTTCATGCGTGGAGATGAACAGCAAAATCGTGAGGTCACGAATTGGAGAGAGTGCGTGAAGGTTTTTCCTGCTAGAGTAAAGTCAACAGTGGGTGGAGTGTGCATGTGGGTGAGGACTGACAGTCCTGCCACCCCACTCCCAAAGATCATAACTGCCTCAACCACCAGCAACCTTTCTTAATGAAAGTGGTTGGAATAAAACAGGGTAAGAAGACACATGGATTTTCACCCTATTGGCCAAGGTTGGACACATCCCCCCCACATCCTCATCCTTGGGAAAATCATGCCCCTTTCTCATTTTAGTTGCCGCGATCGTAGCTGGTTGGGTTCATTTAATTAATTATAGATGCATATTTACATGATGACCAACTTAATATATGTCGCATGCCCCGATATACCATCGGTGGAAAATTTAAATCCAAAACATATCATAACCGATCAATGGTGGGGCTTGGCCTTTAGCTCCACACCATGATCATTTACAATTTATACATCATATACATCTAATGTAATGAGGTCAAAACCGGGACATTACACCATGTGATTACACTGTCTTCATGTCAAACATGGTATAAACCACTTGATTACCGGTCAGTGATGAGAACCGTTAACAAGTGAGAGGGAGATCACCATTGATGTCGATTATTCCCAAGGTACCCTAGTACAATACTACGAATGTGAATAGATGATATGATGTCAAACACTCAGTTGACTCTTTTGATCAAAGGTCAATTATGTAAACCTATGTCAAAAGAGAGAGGATCTGTCATTGATGCATACAGATCTCAAGGTACTACTTTGTTTCTAAGACTAGTTCCTGGATGATGAGCTGGAGTCGACAAGAATAGTCTCTTCGAAGGAGGGCCATGATGAATCCCACATCGATGACACGATACTCAGAACAAAGTTTTGGAATTTGAGGATGACGTAACCATAGGACTGACTCAAAGGTAACTGACACAAAGTTTTGATTGCAGATACAAAATATCAACATGGATTCCCTTTGAACATTGGGGGTCATGACCGAAGACCTGGAAACATTGAATTGACTAGGCAGATACCAAGACATAATGGAACGATGGAAATTCAATTCTTTGAAAGAATCAAAGGAGTGACATGACTCATGAAAGTGGATCGACTGGGAAGCAAGCTGATTACCCAATTGACTAAATGAAATGCAAACAAGTTCCATGTTCAAAGGTGACTACAAACTTCCATTATTGCAAATGAAATGTGGTTCCCTTCCCTTACTTTCCCCATCATGATTGATGAGTGCCTATTTTTGTTTTTACGAGTTCAAAGAGGGTAACAAACAATCGTTGTAGCTTATCATAGGATAAGTCCATTCTCACATGTTTTACGAACCTGAGAAAGGATGGGTTCATTCCCAAAAGAGGGTGTCTCAATGTTTAGTTTAACAAGTCCATTGAAAGTAAACTCAGTATCGTTCACGTTTAGAGAGTTTGAACGAAATGGAAGAAGAGTCCAAAAGGTTATTTTTCGTATGATTTAGTCTTCGAGTCCCGAAAGAGTATAAAATAATAGCTCAAAGAACTCTTCTAGTCAATGACTAGAGTATTCCTTTTTCGTAATTTATTCAATCCGAACAAAAAAAGGGATAAACTATCATCAGAAAGATGACTCTTCAAGTACTTTTACGATCATGAAAATGACAAGTTCGCTCGACGATATTTTCACATTTTAGAAGTCCAAAAATAGCTTAAAGAAGACTCCATTAGGGTTTCTTTTCGCGAAAAGAGTTTAACGAGCCTAAAAAAGAAGTAAAACTTGACTCAGAAATTTAGTACTAGATATAACAAGCATGACTAAGATTTCAAAAATAATGCTCAGGAGATTTTTCCATTTTGTACGAGGATGAAAATGTAAAAAAAAAACTCATTCATAACCAAAAATTCAGTTTCTCCATGTCCTGCAAGACTTAAAACGACCATTAGACTCCAAAAATATTAAAAACTATGCCTTATAGGATGTTTGAGGGTAAATATTTAATAAAATAATAAAAATAAATAAATAAAACCCAAAAACATTTTAATATAAACTAGTAAATAGTAAAAATACTTGTCATTTCACTTTTACCATTTGGAGAGCATTTTAGGGCCTTTTGTGTGCAAATTTCAGCTAAGGATTCCGGAGCCATCGACCGTCCATTTTCAGTACCGTCAGTTCCAGGTAAGTCCTCAAATCGTTTCCAACCTTTTCATGCTTTCATTTTTCCATTCCATGCTAGTTTTAAGGTTTTTGGGGAATTTACCCAAGGGTAAAATGCTCCCACCGGGTAATGCACTTCTCCCTTTCAGGACAATCGTTACCCACGTGACACTGCGCATTTTCCTGCAGAAAATCACGGTGGAAATGCTGTGTTTTAAAGGAAGACAGGAGGTGCCGCAAATTCCCTATAACGTTGTGACATATGAGCCAAAAGAAGAAGTTTTAAGTGATTTGAATTATTGATTATATGTTCTAAATCTCTTTTTGAACTTCTATTATTCCCTTCTATTATTTCTTTACTTTTCTATAGTTTAATGTTAAGAGGTTCCCCAACATATATTTATTTTCTTACACAAATTTATCAAAACTCTTCATCTAGTATCAAAGTGAAGTTATTGGCTGCAAGGAGACACCTTTCTTTCAAGGGTTTTCCTCTTCCTATGAAGACCAAGGATATTTTCGGTCTCCGGTAAACCTATGTTGGAGTGGGAGCTTTGCACAATGAGTCTTGTGCAAGGAAAATGACGAGTAGTTCAAGAATAGAAATAGAGTTGTTTGGTGAAAAAAAACTTTGTGTTATGGAAGTTGAAGATGGAATACATTCTTGTGGATAGAGATCATTAATTGATTGATGTAGATACAAATACAAAATCCACTGGTATGTTGAAATAAGATTGAGAAAAGATGGAGAGAAAATCTAGAAGCATGATTTGAATCCACCTTGTAGATTCAGTGTTGTTGAATATTTTTTGAGATAATATAGGGAATTTATATAATTCAAATTTATTGGTGATAAAGTTACTTTTTCAAAGTAAGTTGTATCATCTTAGGATGAATGATGGTAACTACGTGGAAAATCATCTCAATGCCTTTAATGATTTGGTAATTCAACTGGCCTCTATTATATTAAGACATATGAAATCTAAGATAAGCATACTTTCTTACTTTGTTTTTTGTCAAACTTTTAGGATAATCCAACTGTAGAAATTAGTAGTTCCACTCAATACACAATAAAGTTTGAGGATGTAGTTGCATCTTTGTTATCAGAGGGAATGAGGAGAAAATCCATGGAGGGTGTGACCAATATTTTTTTTATCTATAAGAGGTAGTTTGTAAGAGAGGAGAAATAATCCTTAAGGGGGAATATATAAGTCTATATGTAGAGCTAATATCTACAAAAAAATTGAAAATAAATGCTGGAAATGTGGTAAAGTTGGGAATTATAATGAAAATTACAGATCTAAGAGTATTGATAATGGTAACAGATCTAATGATTCCCCTTCCATAGAAGAAAATACCTCAGTAGAATAAGGAAATGATGTTTACTTGACATCTACATGTTCACATGAATATCATTGTGTATGTTTTATTGATTTAGATGCTCTGTTTCAAATGACTACTCACACAGGGGTGGTTTTGTGAATATGAAAAGTACAAAGGAGGTGATGATTTCCTAGGAGTTGACTCAACAAATAAAATCATAAGACGTCGAAGGGTCAATCTTATGATCGAAGATGGAAGGATTAAAACACTTCATATGGTTTTGAACAATCCATATCTTTCCATACATATGATATCTTAAGTAATATGGGTGAAGTTGGTGTGCATACTATATATGAAATGGACACATGTAAGATAGTTTGAGGGGAAATGGTGTTGATGCGAGGAGTTTGGATTGGAACTCTATACAAGTTGATGGGAAGTGATTTTAATTATGGGTATAACAATTTGTTGTTCTTGAGGATGGAAATGGAGGAAACAAGATCCATATTTTCATCGTGGACAAGAAAATGCTATGGAAAAAAGACTAGCACATATTTAAGAGGAGGGACTTCAAGCATAACATGGTAAATGTATGGTAAGGTACACTTTCTTGCACATTAGATTTCAATTTTTATGAACATTAAATATATGATAAATAGAGTCGGGTGAGATTCCCATATGGTGCTATAAGAGAAAAAATAAACTTAGATGTGTTTGGAATTTCTCATGTTCCCTCATCAAGTAGATTTTTGTATTATATTTCATTCATTGATCATTTCTTTAGGAACACATAGGTCTATTTTCTCCATATCAAATTTAAGGTTTTTGGTAAATTTTAATAATTTAAAGATATTATAGAAAACCAAACATATAAGAAAATAAATGTGTTGACATATAATAGTGAATAGTTCTATGGAATGCATTTGAGGAATTATATATGAAGGGTGTAATAGCAAGGAAAAATAATACTCTATACACACATCAATAGAATGGAGTTGTATAAAGATGAACATGACATTGATGGATACAGAAAGGAGTGCGGCTCAATGGTGTAGGTTTATCACATGAATTCATGGTAGAGGTAGTGGATAACACATGTTACATGGTAAATCAATCACCTAGATCAACACTAGTCAACATGTGATACCCCCGGTTTGAAACTTCATTTTTTTGTTAATGTAATTTTGTCAAAGACTATGAGTTCCTATAATGCAGAACTTGTGTTGTATTTTTTTTGTTAATATTAAAATTAAGCTAGCAGTGGCAGAGCCAACATGTTGAGTGAACGGGGACTCATGTATTCACCTAGGTCATTGAGCGGGGGGGAGGATAGTCTAACATCTAAGTATGACCCTATTTAACCTTACTTACCTTATAATTTTGATAAACCCATACGTTTTCCTAATTAATTCCTGAATATTGTTTTTGAAGTTAAAAAAGGAATTAAGAGAGGGACTAAGGAGTTAATGGAAAATCAGAAAATTGTTGCAAAGATGTGACAAGGATGTGTAAGGTTGGTGCAACCTTGTGAAAGAGGATATAGAACGTAGAGTGCAAGGATGAGCATAGAGGAGAAAAGGAATTTGAGGGAAAAGCATCAACAAGCACAATGTGAAAGATGAAAACAACATGAATATTGAAGAAGGAAAGGAGAAAATGCAGTTTGCAGCATGATAATGTTGTAGCATTGAATAGAATTCTAATTGAGCATAGAATTCATGGTCAATTGGAATAGCCGAAGGACATAGAAACATGTTCAGTTCTAGATTGAAGTGTCCAATTTATCCATAGTCTATACAATTAGGTTGGTTGAGAGGACCCATAATCCCAAGCCTATTTTGTTAACTTTTTGCTTGATAATTCATCGTGTTTTGCCTAGGGTTGCACTAGTGATATCAGAAATGGTGTAAGAAATTATTTTAGTGGAATTCTAAGCACATATGCAATAATGAGTTTTCATTGTGGTTCTAGGTAGAATGAAGTTAAGGGAAGGAAATGCACAGTTGGAATGGTTTGGTAAAAAAACAATAAATCATGTTTTCTAAGTGAGAAAATCCTAAGAGAAACCTGGGACTAGTGAGAACCTATGGTGAATGCATGAGTCTCAACTTGGTGTGGAGTTCTGTTAAGAGAATGACGAGTATAACTACCTACGGTTTGGTTGAGTGTGGATGCCAAGAAGCCAATTTCCCATTTCAATTTTTTTGTAGATAAGTTTAATGCCTGTAAATGTGTTTTTATGTTTGTTAATATTTATTTATTTGATAACTAGAAAACAATTTCTATGGTTCTTGTTTTAATTCCTGAAATTGAATACTAAAGTACGAGTTCATAAATTTCCTTATTGAATTTATGTGTATGGAAAAAGTGCAAGTTTGTTGACACAGATCTTTCAATAGGGGTTCACACTCTATCAACACCCTTAACTCAATGATCTCCCTAAGCACTGGCCTAGACAGGTTTTACCCCGTCCAACAACACCTGCGAAGCAGATGAAGTCTCACCCGAGATGTTCGACGGAGAACTGTCAGAACCATGTTTCCGCAATAAGAAGGAGGGTTTTGTGCATCGACCTTTCAACTATCACAACATCACTCAGAGACCCAGACATGGGTTTTACGATTACATATTCATATCATAGACCAAGTAGATCACATGAATACATCATACCACAACAATATATTTACTCATGAACATATCGATCACCATGACATTATTCAAAACAAAGAAACATCACATCATTCAGAAATAACAGTCATACTGCGACATTGATTCATTTAGATCACATCATTTAACATGAAAAAAGAAGAAATACACAAAACAAATTGTTTCCATCAACATCTGTCGCGTCATATTACTCTTCGCATTAACACAAGATCTCAAAATACATCATTAGGTCCCGAAGCAAAAACCCAAACAACAAATACAATGCGATATTCCGCAGAGGTCAAGAATATCATGCTTTGAATCTCATCATTCATCTATTAGTCTGCTAATTGACATCTTTTCTACTACATTCCTACTATATATAGGCTTGCACCTTTTACAAGATGGTCCACTTTACCTGGCTCTCTAACTGTTTCGGACCAAAACTACAAAATCATGACTAAAAACTACAAAACTATGACCAAGCCGACTCTTTGTCGAATTTCCCACCTTGCACGCCATCCTTGGTCTTACACACCATCCTCATTCTTGTGCATCATCCTTGGTCTTGCATAACTTTCTTCATCAAAACCGCCTGCCAACATGCCCCCAACACAATCTTGTGGCTTTCCGCCTAGCCACGTCAATAGAACCATTTGTTGACATAGATCTGTCAACATGGGTTCACACTCTGTCGACACCCTTAACTTAGCAATCTCCCTGAGTATTGGCCCAGACAGGTTTTACCCTGTCCAGCAACACCTGTGAAGCAGATGAAGTCTCACCCGAGATGTTCGAGGGAGAACTGCCGAAACCATGTTTCAGCAATAAGAAGGAGGGTTTTGTGCATCTACCATTCAGTTATCACAACATCACTCAGATACCCAAGCATGGGTTTTACTATGTCTTATTCATATCATAGACTAAGTAGATCCCATCAATACATCAGATCACAACAATATATTTAATCATGAACAAATCAATCACCATGACATTATTCAAAACACAGAAACATGGCATCATTCAGAAAGAACAAACATATTGTGGCATTGATTCATTCAGATCACATCATTTAACACAGAAAAAGTAGAAAGACACAAAACAAAGTGTTTCCATCCACATTTGTCATGTCATATTACTCTTCACATCAACAAAAGATCTCAAAATACACCATCAGGTCCTGAAGCAAACACCCAAACAATAGATACAATGTGATCTTCCGCAGAGGTCAAGAAGATCATGCTCTGAATCTCAACATTCATCTATCAATATGCTAATTGACATTTTTTATACTACATTCCTACTTCTATATATAGGCTTGCGCCTTTTACAATATGGTCCACTTTACCCGACTCTCTAACTAATTCAGACCAGAACTACAAAATCATGACCAAAAACTACAAAACTATGACCAAGCCGACTCTTTGTCGACTTTCCCGCCTTGCGTACCATCCTTGGTCTTGCACACCATCCTCGGTCTTGCACATCATGCTTGGTGTTGCGCAACTTGCTTCATTAAAACCGCATGCCATCAAAGTTCTCTATGATCATGCTTGGAAATTTCATGAATGCCAATTCTTTAATTAGATTGAAGTCTAGAAAATGATTCCCTGTAATAACAAATAATTTTTGGGTTCATAATTTAAATATTTAATTAAATTATGTCGAAGAGTACAATGCTTGGAAAATTCTGTGAATAAATCAATAAGTAGGAATTCCATTCATTTGATTATTTTTTATTTAACTTGGCTCATTATCTACAAACAATTAGTTTTTAGTGTTTATGAAACTAACTATTTTGTCTTCGCTACACATTTGTGGGAATGTTGTATTTCCTCGGCATAATAATATGGAAATAACATAATAAGTTGAATGTGTATGTATGAAACTATAATCATATTTGTTCCATTTAAGTGAACCACTCTGTCCCATATTACTATGTCGTAGATCACTCTATCATAGTTCATTTATGCCATAGCTCGTGTGTCATAATTCTTACTGCGCAGTTCATGACAAAACTCTCTTCCAAGAATGATTTTTTAAAAAGGAAAATTTGGAAATGTTGCTTTCCAAGCCATAACTAAATATTAACGAAATATGGTTTGGAGAATCATATTTAGTAAAATTTAATATAATATTTGTATTAATACTAGGGTGCATATTTATATGTTTTAACCTAATTATTTTAAGTGAATTACACTCTGCAGATTCTTAAAGCAGCTCTTACTACTTAGTAAGTTTTAAAAAGAAAAGTACGTTGGAGTATTCTTTATCCTTGTCTTAATAATATGGTAATCAAATAAATTGAGGCATGTCAATATAAATATTTAAAAATTCCTTTTCTCTAATTTTGTAGAGTTTATTGGGTAATCCACAAGTTAGAGTTTTATTGCACAGTTCTTACTGCAGAGTAAGTTATTGTTTAGCATATGTTTTCACAAGTGTGCATAAAACTATTTTGCATAAATATTTTTGAATAAATATATCATAGATTATTCTATATTTCCGCTAAAATAATTATGTCTAATATGCATTCTAAAATAATTATGTCTAATATGCATTGTTGTGCATTTGATAAAAGAATTCATATGTGCACTATGCATTTATCATTAAAAAAATTAATACTATTATAAGTGTGTTTTATATTTAGTGTAACATTGGGTGTGTTACATGACAAAACCATGCATGAGGCATGGATTGGTAAAAAAAACTCTCTTAAACATATCATATTTTTTTATTGTTATGCTTATGTGCATGTCCAAAAGGAAAATATCAATAATCTAGATAATAAAGATAAAAAATGTATCTTTATTGGCTATAAGATAGTATAAAAGGTTATAGAATTTGGAACCTAGTAACCAAGAAGATTGTTTACAATTCAGATGTTACATTTAGAGAGGTTAAAATTTCTCTCAAAAAGGAACTATAACCAAAGTAGAAGAGCCAAAGACAATAGAGTTTGATTTGAGGGTGAGGAATTTGACTCAAGAGAAGAAGATGAAGCAGAAGAGAAAGAACCCTTAAGTTCCATACTTGAGGAGATCAGTTTGTGAAAGGAGGAAACCAAAAAGGTGGTTGGAAATTTCATGAATGCAAATTATTTAATTTGGTCAAAGTCTGAGAAATTATTCCCTGTAATAACAAATAATTTATGGGTTCATAATTGAAATTGTAATCAAATTATGTTGAAGAGTACATTGTTTGGAAAATTATGTGAATGGATAAATAAGTAGGAATTCCATTCATTTGATTAATTTTTCTTTAACTTGGCTCATTATCTGCAAATAATAGTTTTTTTGTGCAAAATCCTATGTTAAATTGTTGGTTTGACAGTGTAGTTCAGTTGTTATTGCACAACTCCTAAGTTAAATGAAATGTTTTACTAGGCAGTTCTAAAGAGTTAAATGAAATGTTTATGCAAATTACCTCAGAAAGGTTTAAACCTTTCTTTATTGCAAAGTTCTTACTGAGCAGGAAGTCATTATGACCAATTATTTCTTAAAAATTAAATTGAAAAAAAAACTGTGTGCTAAGGCATGTTTTTAGTGCCTTGCAATGAGTTGTATTGTTGTTTTGGAAAACCATTAGCTTAATTTTCTTAATCAATAAGTTTAAATGTTTATGTGGATGTTCAAGTTCAACCTTACTCATTTTTACAAATACCATGGGCCAATTATGAGTGGTATTTGTTTTTAAATTACAAATATTGGAACCTTAGGGTTTGTATGCAAAATTCCATGGGTTGAATTAGGAAGTAATATGTCATTTTCCTTTCATGCATTGGAAAGTATGGAAAGTGTTTTCCTAATTATTTTTTTGAAAACCCCCACTTCGAAGTTATTGCGTAGTAAGTTTTAAGAAATATGATGGAATAATGGTTTTCCTTGTCTAAGTGAAATGGAAAATTACATAACTTGAAAATAGTTTATGAATCTTTTTTCCTTCATTAGAGTTTTGTGGGAATGTTGTTTTCCTTGACATAATAATATGGAAATAACATAACAAGAAGAATGTCTATGTATGAAACTATAATCGTCTTTGTTTCATTTAAGTGAACAACTCTGTCCCATCTCACTTTATGGTAGCTCACTCTATCACAGTTCATTTATGTCACAGCTCTTATGTCATAATTCTTACTGCGTGGTTCATGACAAAAGCCTCAAAGTTCCCAAGAATGATTTTTTTAAAAGGAATATTTGGAAATGTTGCTTTCCAAGCCATAACCAAATATGGCCGAGAAAATCATATTTAGTAAATTGAAAAATTCCTTTAGTCTAATTTTCTGGAGTTTATTGTGTAATCCATAAGTTGGAGTTTTATGGGTAGTTCTTACTACAGAGTAAGTTATTGTTTAACATATGTTTTCACAAGTGTGCATAAAAGTATTTTGCATGATTTTTTTTGAATAAATGTCTCATAAATTATTCTATGTTTCTGCTAAAATAATTATGTCTTATATGCATTGGTTACACATTGTTGTGAATTTGATAAAAGAATGCATATGTGCACTATGCATTTATCATTAAAAAAATTAATACTATTATAAGTGTGTTTTATAATTAGTGTAACATTGGTTGAGTTACATGAAAAAACCTTGCATGAGGCATTGCTTGGTAAAAAAACTCTCTTAAACATCTCATACTTTTTTATTGTGATGCTTATGTTCATGTTCTAAAAGAAAATATTAGTAATCTAGATAATAAAGATGAAAAATGTATCCCTATTGGCTATAAAGATGGTATAAAAGGTTATAGAATTTGGAACCTAGTAACCAAGAAGATTGTTTACAATTCATATGTTACATTTAGAGAGGTTAAAATTTCTCTCAAAAGGAGTTATAACGAAAGTACAAGATCCAAATACAATATAGTTTGATTTGAGGGTGAGGAATTCGACTCAAGTGAAGAAGATGAACTAGAAGATAAAGAACCTTAAGTTCCATCCTCGAGGAGATCAGTTTGTGAAAGGAGGAAACCAAAAAGGTACATCCCACTTGATTCCCTCTCTAATTTTGTTCTATATATTATTGATGATGATACTAGAATTGTTAGAGAGGCAATGGATTGAAATGATATTAAACTTGGAAGAAGGAAACCGTTGAAGAAATGGATTCCTTGGATAAAAATGAGTTTTGGGATCTAGTTGGGTTATAGGCTAAAATAAAACCTATTGGCAGCAAATGGCTGTTTAAGAAAAAATTAAATGCATAAGGTAAGATGGAGAAGTACAAATCTATCCTAGTATCTAAGGGATATTTCCAAGTGGAGTCGTTTCCAAGTGATTTAGTGATTTTTTTTCTCGTCTTGCTAAATTAACTTCTATTAGATTTATTTTGTCTAGTTTTTTTGTTTTTGATCTTGAAGTAGAGAAGATGGATGCAAGCATAAAAAATTTGCATGGTGACCTTGAAGAAAAAATCTACATGAAACAACCAAAGGGTTTTTAGCGTCTGGAAATAATGAGAAACTTTGTAAGCTTAATCTTATGATTTTTAAGTGAGCAATATTAAATAAATAAAGAGCAAGAAATAAAATGGATATGCAACAAATTAAGAGACATGCATAATTTACCCTAGAAAACTCAATGTGGGGAAAAACCAAAACCAACGAAGATCTTCATTACCTTGGCCAAACCGGCCAACTGGGCCAAGCGAGCTATACAACACTCACCTCCATGCCACTTTACAATGGAGCCTCCTCAAGCCTTATAAATACTTCCTTACATGCAATACCATGGGACAATAACATGGGCCACTAAATACCATTGGCCACCAAATACCATGGGTCCAAAAACATGTACTAGACCTAAACCATCTTTGAATCATTCCTGATTCATGGTTAACCCTAACAATCCCCCTTTAAACTTGATTTGGAGTATTCAACAACCCCCACCCCCCACCCCCACCTCCCCCAAAAATAAGAAAAATAGTTTTATCGAGGAATCACACATACACCCCCTATCACCTAGGTATATCTCCTGACTTAACTGATGAGTTACTAGGAGTATGCATGCCTTAGCCAGGTCTTATAGCCATATGCTCGTTTACATGCAAACTGCTCCATTAATGTTTTTCATGTGTCTTCATGGTGAGTACACTATCACCATATGTTGCTTCATCCTCTTGCCTTCCCACGCTTGCTTTCTTGCTTGTTTTTTGCCATGCTCCTTTTGTACCTGCATCCAACCTTGTCATTGATGTCCATAAAAACATAATCCATCTACCATATTGCATGGGCTCGCAGCTGTTGTAAGCACCAATTCTCTAGGAATTATCTTCACATACATGGTTCATTAGTCTTAAGTTCCAAAAACTGAGATTAAACCATCTTACATTCCTCCTTCAATCAGAAACTTCGCTTCTTCGATCTATATCAAGTTAGGAAATGAGTACACATGCTTCCCTTGTACCTACCCAATGGTTCATTCCACACTTGATGCAACATCCCTTCTTTGTGCATAAGAGGGATACCTTGTGCTTCTAGCACCCGAGGAAATTACATTCTAAAAAAATACCCAAAAATACTGCTAGGGTGTCGGATAGCACCGAACATGCACCCCATAATTAATTAAAAAATGGACATGAAACAATTTAAGATAGACACATAATTTACCTTGGAAAACCCCATGCGAGGAAAAACCAACACCAATGAAGATCTTCATTTCCCTGGCCAAGCGAGCCAAGCCACTTTACAATGGAGCCTTTCAATCCTTATAAAGGATTCCTTACACGCAATACCATGTGCCACCAAATACCACGGAACACCAAATATCATGGAAAAATACCATGGGTCCAAAAACATGTGCTAGACCTAAACCACCTTTGACTCATTCCCAAGTCAAGGTTAACCCTAACACTTAATAAGTTCATGTATGGATTAAAACAACCTCCAAGGATGTGGTATCAAAAATTCTATACTTATATATTGGGACTTGGCTTCCCAAGAGCCAAAACTGTTGATCAGTGTGTGTATTCCAAGAAAGATAATGATCACTTTCTTTATGTGATTTTGTATGTTGATGATATGTTGTTGACTAGAAACAATAAGGAAATCATTAAGGATATCAAATCCCAATTGTATTCTAAGTTTGATATGAAATATTTGGATGCTACAAATTTTAATTTAGACATGGAAATTAAAAGAGATCATGTCAATAGAAGGCATTTGTTGAGTCAAAAGAAATATCGAGACATCATGTAAATTAAGGAAGGTATCACAAGTTGAGTAGAAATGGACCAAAAAAAAAGGTTGCAATAATTTTTTACATAGAAAAAAATGCAAGTGTTTTTATCACATGCACACTCTTAATTTCTAAAATTTTAAATTCTAAAACTACCATGGTACCAAGTTTTCATGCATCAATTTCCTATGTGATGCTTTGACAACGATCAAATGTATTTAAATAGGAACATGTGTGCATTCCTCAAGTGCACACACACTCCTAAAATTCACTATTGTGCATTCACATTGTAATGAAATAGGAAACCGACTTTATCAACCTTTATGTTCTGTGTCATTACATTTCTTCTTCTTATATTAAGGTTGGTTAAAGTTGTCATTATAGATTTTAATATCTCATATGATCTAAACATTAAAAATAAAAGGAAAATGACAATCTAGAGAAAGATTCGAGGACAAAACCATTGTAGAAAAGAAAAATCACACAAATTATGGGAAACAACAAATATAGTTATCATAGATTAATTACTTCAAATTTTGATAAAATATAAACCACATTATTAAGACTAAATCATATAATATAAAAAATAAGGATGAGAATTGGTTGATATTATAAATATAGAGCATTTATGTAAAATTAGCCAAAAATATATTATTCATTTTATTCAAAATATTTGAGAACCTCTTCCATTTCCTTTGTTATTGATACAAAGTGATGAGAAGATATTATTCATTTTATTCATAATGTTGGAGAACCGCTTCCATATCCTTTGTTATTCATATTAAGTGATGATCGGTAACATTGACACACATTGTCATGTTTGTAATGCATGAAATAATTTTATATTTGTTACTATGTACTTAAATATATATATAAAATATATTATATTATTTATAATTATTTTGAATTATTATTATTGTATTTATAAACAATCTTAATTGTATTATTATTTGAAACAAACATAGACCAAATATTTATAATTAAAGTGTCACTTCACTAAGCACATTCTAGTTAGCAAATTAATCATTTTCTTAGTATATTTTTTATGGAATGAGGTATTGAATGTTTTTTAAGTCCATAGTCAAATTATAATATTAATACCTTGTATTTATAAAATTGATTTTCAGTTTAATTTAATTAAAAATGGAAATAAAACATACTTTATTATACCTGCCTCAGCAGGTATATTGTAATCGATCGAAGTCAAAGTCCTTTGACTTTGGGTATTAGTTGCCCTGTTTTGATGCAGCTTTAAAAAATTAAACCTGTTTTGCAAAAGTATGACTTAGGGGTTTGTAAAATATTTTTTTTAATTTTGTTAAAAAGCTATTTTTGTAAACAGCTGATTGGTGGATAGGAGGTGATGTCAACATTGGGATTTGCTATCTGGATTTGAGTTGACATCTGGCAAAATGACGTCATAATAATAAAATTAAAAAAATCAAAATTATCTCCCATTGCCATCTGTTCACACCACGGCATACTCCACTTGCTATTGTCGGTCGTCCATGCGGTCTGTCGGCTGGTGGACTGCATAGCGGCGAAGTGCATGCATGAGGCTGAGCCGGCTATGCGAGCGTTCATGGGGTCGGTGTTCTGCCTGCAGCCCCGCGGCAACACACAGACGAGGTGAGGTCGAGCTCTTCAGAGATCCATGCAAATTTTTGGCTGGGAAGAGAGCTCCGGAGAATCACCTACTAATTTGCTCGGCTTGCAGAGGAATTTCTATCGCGCTAATTCTGCTCTGCTCACCGGTCGACGGTGATGCTTGGCTTTCCGTTCCTTTCCTTTGCATTGTACGCAAAACTGTGATAAGATTTAGTTTCGTCGCAATGCGGACCTAACAACCACTACTTCCCAAGCATTGTGGACTTTGTGGTTACAGTAATTTGATGTGCAATCTGCGTTTGTCCTGGCGTTCCTACGTCTTGTTCTTGTGCACAATTGTCCTCTGTCATTCATATCGAGGCCAGCACCTCTTACTAACCCAACTGGAAATCTTAGCTCTTGATTGCCAAAGAAAAGGATACAGGTTTTATCTTCTAATAGTTTAGATAGAATTAAGGGCAGGTCACAGTTCACGGCTACTAGATCTGCTTTTCATATACATTATACACTGGTTTTCTTCAAACACAAAACTAATATGCCTCACATACATTACACAATGTTACCGGGGAAATAGGTTAAGACAAATGAATCCAATTGGCGACGCTCGGAATTCCATTGTTAACCACAAATAGCGTGTAGTATCCTGGCGGCGCTGCAATAGAGCTTGGAGGTGCTGTAACTATAGCAATATATATTCCTCTTACTCTCTTTGGGCTCGTTGATGCGAGTATGAGCAGTCTCTGATTCATGGAAAATGCATGCGTTGTGAAGGATGGAGCGTAAATGTTGAACTGGATATTGTTTGGAACATAACTTGAAACAGAGAACTTAACGGTGAATCTTGTACCATAGCTCACAGAATCGGTAGATAGAGAAACGATGTTAGGCCTCAAAGTACTGTAGGATTCGTCCAAATAATAAGGACTATATGCTTCCAGACGAAGCTCGGTTGGAAACGTGACTCCAGAAAAAACGTAACCAACGTGGGGGTTGGAGCCTCCAACAAAAATATGTGCCTATTATGCTTGTTCTCAAGATGATGTCTAAATCCCACTGTGGTTATAGTATTAATCTTATATAATCTAAGTATAATAAGATTAATCCTCTAGTTATTAACAATGGGTATATAATTGCTAATACTATAGGCAACTTTTTTCTTGAATTTGAACGCCAGCACTTTGGCGGTTTCCGATTTGGAACCTTAAACCTCTTGATTCCAAATCATCGAGTTCTGGAGGAAAAGAGGCACAGACGCTAAGGCCTAATGCGTTTCGAGCCCTTCTCCATCTGTTACTCATCTTTAACTAAAATCCCTTCCTATCTTCCATAAAATTCAAAAGGGCAACGGTGCCTGCTTCTCAATTCAGTGCAGAAACATCATATTGTTGCAACGATGCGAATGCAAAGCCAGAATCATATAGGTTCCTGTTCTTCCAGTCTCTCTGTATTTCCTCGAATGCGAAGGCCGGGGATGTAGCATATTGAAGAGACAGAGTCTGAGAGGGGTGAGGAGCAGGATGCAAGAATTATAGGCGTATGAGCGAAACCGATGCCCGTGAAATCACACGGATCAGAGTCTTATGAGGACCTATCATACCTCTTTTCGTGGGGCCCTCGGCCAAATGGCCAGAGACCGGGTTATAGGTGAAACTTTATTCCCAGTCAAAGGAAGTTGGATCGTCGCAAATTTTAATGCCTACACGTTAGAAAACGGAGAAGATATTTTTTGCGTATACGATCTTACGATACTTGGGAAACGTTATTTTTTGTGTGTATACGGCTTACGATACTTAGGAAACGAAGATTATATGCTGTGTTTATGGATTGGCTTAGATTGATATTGGTAGAGTTTTATTAAACTTATCAAAATATAGTATAAAATTAATATAAAAAATAGAAACTTGAAAATGATTATTAAAAAATAATAAATGAAATATAATATATCATCCAAGGTAAGAAGAAATCATGATATTCAGTGTCGTTTTAAAATATTATAATATTATAAAATTAATGATATCTTTTATTATGTTAGACTTTAGGGATTAATTTATCCTTTTCTAAGGAGTATTTTTTTCTAAAGTTTTTATGATTTTGATAGGGATTAATTTATCCTTTTCTAAGGAGTATCTTTTTCTAAAGTTTTATGGTTTTGATTAATAATAGTTATTGTTTAGTATTTATATATATTGTTGGAATTGTATAATATTGAGAATTGATAAAAATATATGGTTCATAAAAAATAGCAAAAAATAAAAAAATATAAAATGTGTATTCTATTAGAATTTTAATGTGTAAATATAAAATGTAATGAATAAAGACATCTATTCATGTGGAATTCATTTTTTTAAATTGTTAAACTATAAATGTTTAGACAATTTTAAAGTGGAAGATCATTTTTTTATCTCAAAATGGAAAAGTTTTGGTGAATCTTACTTGTTAAATTTGTATAATCTTGGTGTTTTTGGGATGTTGAATTTATTTATGCATTTAAAAATTGATTTAAACGCTTTAAAATTCATATTTTGAAAAAAAAGAAAATTAGTCTCCTTAAAATTCACCAATGAAAAAAAACAATATAACTAATTTTTTTTAAGTTGAAAAATAAACCATAAATTAAATTATTTAAATATGACTTTTGAAGTCTTTTCTCCCCATGTTGTTCATATGTTTGTTACATTCTTAACATAGATAGCTATGAATTTTAATTCACACGCTGGTTAAAATTTTATATATGTCACACTAATTTAAAAAAAACACTTTCTTCCGATAACCTTAATTTTTTTTATGTAGAATGTTTACCTATCCAATATTTTTAATGCATTTTTAATTATTTAAGAATGATGTTCATTTATT
>LPNX010877262.1:13526-54452 GCA_001517045.1 Pseudotsuga menziesii
CCCGGCGTATGGAAACTGCACCAACGTCGGCACCTGCCATTCCCACCATGTATAGAAATCATCATCATACATGCTATGTACTACGTCTCCTCCTCCTTGACGGAGGAAGATATCTCCCCACCGGCTCAGCCTCGGCTGCCGTGGATGACGGACCTGTAATGGTATAGCAGGGCTCATAGCTCGCACTCTCTCAAAGAAGAATGCTACCAGTATACTCGCATAGCCGAAGTTCTTCCGTCTTCCCCTCCTACAGTTGGATAATTGCCTCTTCATTATGGGGGCAATTCCTGTGCACCAATCAAAGAGAGTACCTCTAAAGTAGTCCAACACCACTCTCATCTGAGTCCTGGTGGCCATGTGTAACCCTGTTGACCCTGAAAGTCTCACTATAGTACTGGCCAATACCTGAAGTGTAAGATCCTGAATATCTGCAATGAGAACGCTGCTGCCTTTCTTTTGAGTACCCGGTCTGCAAAATACATCGACATAGTTCTGGACACTCAAGGGGTCTCAACCCCTTCCAGTGCCTTCCAGGTTCACCAGTGCTCCCCGTTGTGACAACCCGGTTATGAAGTAGATGTCTTGTATGGTAAGCTCCAAAGTCTCACCTTGGATATTGAATATCCCCAGGTCATGGTCCCAGTAATGGACTAAGAACTCTAATATGCGGACATTGGCCCGCATGGGCGATGTGCAAAAGAACTTGAGAATCCCACTAGTCCTCAATGCTTGGATATTAGACGGGATTTGGAGAGCCGCTTGATCCATCATTTCATGTTCCCTCTCTCTCCACTCCAGCACCATGTTTTTCCTGACAAAAACACATAATTTGATTCAGTATTCCATCATAAAATTTTAAAAATTTTGCATATTTTTAAAAGCTTTTCCCTATTGCACAGCATTCGTGACTGTCCATTGGGACAAGTCGCGAGTCATTCGCGACTTTCCTGTTGAGCAACTCGCGAATGAAATGCGCATTCACGACTTTCATGCCTTGCAACCCGCGAATGCATTTTTCCATAATTTAGGTTGATGAAAAATACTGAATTAACCATTAAATTGAAAATTTGTTTGGATCAAATTAAAGAGGTTAGGGTGTAGATCTACCTGAAGCTGACGGATTCTGAATCTAACGGTCCAATTGTCCACGGCGATCGATCAAAGATAGAGGGTAAACTTTCCTTTTTGGTTCAAAAAGTGCAAATGGTATGAAATGTTTTGATTTTCAAACTATTTATAGAAATAATATTTCGTAAGGTGGGTCTTATTATATAGTTTGAAATGTCATTTGACTATTTTCACCCTCCTTGTGCCTTGGAACAGGTTTACCAGCTTTTACAAAGTGTTGATGCTTCTATAGGGTGGTTTTTGCTCTTTCCAACACATGTTGGCATTTTATCACTCCACATTAACCTTAGTAATCAACATTTTGCCACAGACTATGGTATTTTAAGCCATTAGTCCCTTGTCTCTACCATTGTTCTTCCATGGCTAGAATCCCTTTTCATGAGTACCATCCTTATATGCCATTACCATCCTTTGGTACTCATTCCATCACTGTTTCAGGCCCAAGGGTTTCCTCATAGCTATTTTTCATGCCAAATAGAGCTTCTTATGAATCTCTTTTTACAAGCTATCTCTTTATAGGACTCCCCAACCTTATGGAGTTTCTTTATGCCCAGGTCTGACTCCTTCAAAACAGACTTGACTGTCGAGTTATCTCTTCCATTCAAGCTCGTTAAGAATATGTGAACGGGCATCCATATTGGTGGTAGGTTATCTCTTTCTCGGACCATGCGGAATAATACGAGAAAGGATCACTCTCTTTTCTTCGGAATTGAGAAGAGTATTCTCAAGTATAGGTTTATCACTTTTCCGAAACTGAGGGACTAAATTTATGGAAAAGGAACACCTGGTTTGAGCTTAGTTTTCTCTTTTTCATGCTCTGGACCTAAACATGAAAAATATTCCGAGTGTACTTTGTTTAATTGTCATGCTCGTTAAACACTCAAGAACAAAGCAACGAGTTTATTGTTGTAAGCCCCATTTCTCATAACCAAATGGATCTTTTCGAGTGATCTTGCTTTCCTTCTTACTCGTAAAACTCAAGCTATTTTATGTTGTTTTGGAAGGAGCGTTGGGTAGGTGGTAATTTAACCTTTTTCGGACCTTCCCGACTAAGTACGAAAAAGGTTCACCTTTTCTTCTTCGGAAGTTAAGAGAGTTCTTCTGTGGTTTGTTTTATACTTTTTCGGCCTCAGGAGACTAAATTGGATGAAAAAGGACCCCCCTGGAGTCTTCTTTGGAATTTTCAGACTCTCTAAATGTGAAAATACCGCATGAGCATGTACTAGTTCGGGCTCATTAAATCCACGGATCAGTGTATCAAGCATTATTTTCCCATCTCTTCAAGCTTGTTAAAAAATGAAGAGGGAACTGAGTTTACTTTCCTGGTCTCGTTAAAACTTAACAGGTAAGGTAAGGAAGAAGTTTTCTCTTGTTTTCAGTAATGGCAGCTTGTCATCCTTGAACATAGCACTCTTTGCTTTCCAATATCCATGTTTCAGTATACACTTGTGTTCAGCTATCACTTTGATTTTTGACTCCTCCTCTTGTCCATTATACCTGGGGAATCTGATCATGTCTCCTACATGATAGATAAGTCTAGTTGTTCTATCTATCCGTTGTATGCTGCCTTGGGTCATCTCTGTGTTGTGCTCACTGTTCAAGGACTATACTCAATTTCTGACCTATTACCTGATCCCATCACTGCTATATCTGTTATCCATTCACTTGTGTCTCCCTTCTTTTTCCCAGTTCCTAGTCACTCTTGTGATCCGTTGGAGGATCCATTGCCTTCCTTATCATAGTATGGTTCCGTTTCAGTACCTCCTGATGACGAATACCTAGAGTTTTGACGATAGTACCTCTGGATTCACTTTCATCATTGGTGAACTCCTTTGCTTCAGTTGTCAATTATCACTTATTGGTTGACAAACTATTGAATCCTCTCCATGTTCGACTTCAGCTTACCCTTATTCACATGGCTTGTATTTTACTGGTTCTTTGGGATCATTTATGAAGACCTTAGTCCCTCATTTTGGGCTAAGTTGCACAAGACCATGTTCTATTCCGATATCTAGCTCCCAGATCTTTGAAGACTCATCATTATTGTATTGTGGCTTCGATCCACCTTTGTAATATACATGGTTTCTACCTGTATCATATGATGTAATCAAATATTGTAAAGGAGCTAGTGTTCCAGTAAATTGAACATAGCATCCTCAGATATGACTTTGTATATGACATTCTGATGTATTTGTTTCAGGTACTCTCTTTGCTCCATTGGATTTCTAAGTTTCTCCAGAGTTAAAGATTATAATGTATTTCGGCCATCGTTCCCCTCTAACCTCACACATTAGGGGGCATCTGTTATACACCTGAATGGCACCTCTCCGTCCGAGTGCTGACGTCCCTCAGGTTGGCACACAAAAGGACACTTATGGATATAGGTTTTCCCTTAACACTATAGCTTGGCTTGTCATGAAATACATTCTACCTTCATCCAGCTAGTTACTTTTCCATTTTTCCATGTTGGGATGTATTCGCGACTCTCCTTTTAGACAACTCGTGCATCATTCGCGAGTCTCTTTTACAGCAAGTCGCGAATCCATGTATACGCGGGTTGCGCTTATATAGAGTCGCGAGTCATTCGCGGGTTTCTCTACTACATACCCGCGAATGTGCCTCTTAACATGGAAACATAAAATCATGCGCTAATGGGAGTTTAGTTAAGTCATTTTACTTAATCTCCCTAACTGCTATAACCTCCCTAACCTTCGAGAACTGCCTTATTTCACCCGTATAAATACAGGCCTTGGGGAGAGTTGTAGGGACTTACACTTTGGAGCAAAGTTATGCTGGTGGATTTTTTATAGAAGTATTTGGAGCAGTGAAACTCAGAATCCTTTGGTGACAGAGGAGTCCTTGTCTCATACATTTGGTTGTAATCTGAACTTTCTCATTATTGATAATAAAGAGATTACTTCTTCCACATGTGTCTCATATATCTTGGTTTGATAATTGTTTATGCTTCAGTATTTCATATTTGATTTATCTAACCTTCTAATATATATATATGAATCACTCTGTATCTGGAAGATTGTCTCTGAACAGGTGAAAGAGGAGTGAGCCTTGAATACTTTGGAAGTGGAGCAAATTGGAAGAGGAATAGCAAGGATCGAACTTCGTTTAACAAGTAAGTTCTTCTAACCCTCCTATTTCCTATTCTGCACTTTAGAAGTCAATTGTCTGCAAGTGTTTGAGTATGTTGGTAACCCCCGACCTACGATTATTAGGTGCATAATCCCTTACAACAGCTATGTGTTTTAAATGTATATATGTATTAGACTAGTTTATCAGAACAATAAATTCCTTTCTTACACCACATTCATCTCCAACAACTTCTCATTTTTCCACAAACTACAAGCTAGTCCTTTATAAACTATTCGATGGAGGCCCCTCTTGTTCCACCTAGTCAGGAGGAGAGGTCATAGCTTGAGTTTCCATGTTAGTTCAACATATGAATTATGGAGAGTCGACCCCAAATCCGAAGTGCCAATGCATAATCAATTGCAATCCTATATACAACTTAGGAATCTAGGATTTAGACTACAAATTAATTGAGAATAAAAGGTTCCATATTAAAAATTAAATTTCAAAGTTATGACATCAACCTAATTAATTAACATCTAAAACCAATGTAGCCTCACTATGCCTATTCAGGTCTAGTTACAAACATATATTAAAATTTATAACAAGTTACGAAAGTAGTTAGACATCAAATCTACATTGTAACAATTCACATGCATATAGAGGTGTGCCAATTTTCTACTTCTCAAATATGTGGATGGTGTGGCAATTTTCTATGTCAAATAAGGTTCCACATGAAAAAATATGTCCTCCAAGCTGTCGAATTCTAAGTCTGAATTGTTAAATTATTATACAAGTTGAAATAAGTTATTTTAATAATGGAAAAATACACAATGATAAAATTACATTCAATAATGAAAAGAAATTACACAATGGTGAAAGTACATTTAATAATGAAAACAAAAAATTATAAAACTACGCAAGTACATCAATCATGGAAAAGAAAAATACACAATGGTATTGTATTTATAATGAAAAAATAAAAATGATAAATCAATCATGGAAAATAAAAATACACAATGGTATTGTATTTATAATGAAAAAGCAAAAATGATAAAATTACATTAATAATGGAAGAAGATTAAAAATACATAATATTGAGGGTGAAGCCTGTAGGCATGCCTGGAATTTGACGTTGTATAAGACGTATTTAACAAACTGAAACAAATTTGATAGCTAAGATTGTATGCCACACATCATCGTCTATGTGTGAGAGAGAATGAAGACTGTCAATTTGACGTCTAGTGGTGTCCATCAAACATAAAAAAATGCTAGTACCTGTAGGCTTCAAGCATGGAACTTGGTAATTTGGAAAGCTTGGAAATCTGCGATAGTTTATCCGCAACCTAAGTTAATGCCAAATTGAATGAGTCTTGGAATTTGTTTGCATGGTTTAAAACTCGAGGAATGGTGCAATTAAGCGATGTTATGCTGGTAGTAGGTGAGAAAATTAATGGATTTAATCGCATGGACCTTGGAGTTGTAGCTCGGTTTGGTAGTTGTTGGTTGCAACTAGCAAACTGCTACTAAGAGTTGGAGGCTTTCCCTTCAATTCATATCATAGGTAGAGAAATCATCTACTCTATTCACCAAGTAAGATCCATCGAGTCCCTCCTCCATGATTCTGCAATACCTCCCCATCTCGGTGAGAGGTGGCCACCACCAAACGTCGGTATAAATACTTCCCAACAAGGTATAAGTGTCACGAGTGGAGGTTTAAATGGTATGCAAGAGGACCCTAGAATTT
Source organism: Pseudotsuga menziesii (assembly GCA_001517045.1). NCBI lineage: Eukaryota > Viridiplantae > Streptophyta > Pinopsida > Pinales > Pinaceae > Pseudotsuga > Pseudotsuga menziesii. The sequence goes on from LPNX010877262.1 coordinate 19,486, forward strand.
TGAATCTTCTGTGGGCACTTGATTCTTGATTATGAGTGTATAGCCTAGAATTGATGTGTAGTTAATTTCCTGACTCCGAAGTGTTGAGAGACGAGTAGGGAGAGTCGAAGTCTGGTGATTTTGGGAATGGGAAGTTGTAGTAGTGTAAAGGCCTTGAGGTTGGACTCTAGTGGAAATATTTTTCTATGTTTCAGTTCTACGAGAGGAAGCTTAAGTTCTATAGTTTCCATCAAGCATACAAGAATAAGGATAAGCAGGTAAGATTCTATACATTGTATATTAATTGTATGTCTATTATATGTTAGGCATTCCATACAATATGTTAGGAATTTAGATTGTTTCTTATATGCCTAATGCAAGAATTATATTTTTCAACTATTTATGTAGATTCAGAGATGCAAAAATAATTTAGGATTGCAGTATTTAGATGTTGAGATTACAGTAATGTAAAATTTAAATGATAATAAACTAAAACTTAAACCTTCAACATAAACACTATAAAACCAACTAAAACCTTCATCATAAAGACCAAATGCAGGGTAATAAAACCACATACAGAAAACTGCCTCTACCATTATGCTTATCGTAAGAGTGAATGTCGAAGCAAAGTTCTCAGTGGGAATTGAGAGCAACTCCCAAAGTGGGACTTAATCATTCACTTTAATTATGGCTCATAAATTGGTGAAATCCCCTACTGTTACTTGTTTTATTCTCCTATTTTATCAATAATTCCTCATATTCTTGGAAATCCCTTGGGGTAATAAAATGTTGAACCCCGACCACCATTAGTTAATGTATTCTGGTATTTTTTAAATGGAACAAGACTTGTTCCATGGCCAAGTCCAGACTGTGGGTGGGAATAGGGACGATTCCATTGACATTGTTGATGCATAGATTAACCATTGATTCCATTAAAAGGTGTCATATATGACAGGTTACCACACCCATGGCAGGGGAATATCGGATGTGGCTGAATGGCAATGCTATTGGATATTTTAACATATATACTGAAGGATATTTTAACATATATGTCGAAAAAGTTTGAAAGGCAAAAATAAATTGATATACCATTAGAATCCAAGAGTAAAACATGAAATGAAAATGGATAACTGAGGTTAAAAATTGTACAATAGCTCGTGGATATGGTGCACTATCTAGGATTCCTAGTTTGTTGCAATTTGTAGGGAGTAGACATTGTTTAATTTTACTATCATAGGTAGGGAGTTGTCTAAGTAATTGACAAAATGTTCGTCCTTGGATTGCACTTGGAGAAATTTAAATTTATGGTTTGAATCTGTCAACTGGAGACCCGTCTGAACTCGACTAGATAAAAAGTATGGTTCAAATATTTTCATTGGTTTTAGGTTATGAGTTTTTGGTGGATATTTAAATCTTTTGGACGTGGTGAAACTAAAAGTAAAAATATTGTTAGGGTAGATCAATCAATGGATTTGATTTCCAGTCAATTCCAAATTTCAAGTTCATACAAGTGTTTGATATGTTCGACAATTAAATATGTTGGATTTGCTATCTAGCCAATTCCAAATTTCAAGTTCATACAAGTGTTTGATATGTTTGACAATTAAATATGTTTGGTGTTTGATGGATTTTATTTTGTTTTATATTTTTAATAGTAGAAAATTAAAATTGTTAATCTGAATAAAAATTTGATATGTTTGACGATTAAATATGTTTAGTGTTTGACGGATTTTATTTTGTTTTATATTTTGAGTAGAAAATTAAAATTGTTAACTGAATAAAAAAGTAACAAAATTGACACTCATGAATGTATACAAAATGTAAAGTGAAAGGCATATAAAATACAAAAACGTCATCGAATTGTCGGTTGAAAGTCATAGTATATTTTAAATTCCAAGCCTGACAAAGATGCACACTCATGGTTGGAAATAATACAACGTTTCATGTTATATAGTGTAAATACTTTTCTTTTGGTAAAGTATGAACTCCTTTAGACAATATTAGATATTTGATATTATGAAAGAGTTGTATATTTAATATATATATATATATATTCCAATAGGAAAATATCCACCATTCTAAATAAAGGATGGTTTTTTAAGGTGTTCTAGAGGAACTTTCATTAAAGAAGAAAACATATTATTTTCTTCATCAAAATCTTTCCTTAGCATCTGTCTTTACAAAATTACATCATATTTACAAAAAACTCCACAATTTTCATCATCCTGTAGCATGTGTTCTTGTCTTTCCTGTCTGTTACATTTGATTGTCTGCCAGAACCTTTGTTTCTATCTTGCCTGGCTCCAAGAGAAGGGCCATTTTGGATAGCCCGTTAGCTTCCGAATTCAATTCTCTATATATGTGTGCAATGTTGAAGCTTGTAAACTGATCTAGAAGACTACTGATCGCATTGAGAAGCTGTTGTAGGTGAGGGACATTTATTTCGATCCTCCTATTAGCCCAGTCCACCACCATCTTTGAGTCACCAAATATTTTCATTTGGTTTATATTATGGTTTAGAGCTAGTTCAAGAACCAAATGAAGTGTTGTCAGCTCTGCTTTGTTGTTTGTACAATGGCCTAGTGCAAATTTAGCTTGGATCTTCTGTTTGTTTGGCATGTAAAGCACTTCTCTTAAACCACCCAGTGGAGGGTCCCCTTGGCTTTCTCCATCGAAAAAAGCCCAGGGAATCTCTTTGTTTATTGCTAGAGGGACTAGCACTCTGACTTTTTCCTCTTTCACATGTGATCTATGTTCTCTGGTCCACTATATCACAAGGGCAGCAGTTACTTCAGGTGGAATTAACTTATTATTAAAAGTTACAGTGTTCCTTGCCCACCAGATTCCCTAAGTGAAAAGGGATGGGAAAGCACTGTAAAGACATACAGCTTTGTCTGTCCACCAAGATTTTTCTTTGTGTTCCAGTGTGGTCCTGAGGTGCACTTGGAATTTTAATTCTTTGCACTCTATTTTCCACACGGAGTCTGCATAAGAACAAAAGTTAAAAAGGTGAGAAACATTTTCCTCATTTGAAATGCAGAGTGTACAACGATTTGGCCCATTCCACCCCTTTTCTGGAGGTTATCCCAGGTCAGGATTTTGTTATTGAGTGACAGCAATAAAGTGATTTTGGCCTTTAAAGGTCCTTCAGCTTTCCATAATTGTTCCCACCACTCTTTTGTTTCTCCCTGGAAATTTTCTTCAACCCATATTTTATATCCAAGTTTGGCTGTGAAGTCACCGTTGAATATATTTTTTGTCCATACCAACTTATCTTCCCTAGCCTCTTCTAAATATATGAAATTGGATTTGAGCATTGATACATATTCCTCCCATTCCTCTTTATGACCTTCTTCTAATCCTACTTGTTCTGAGTTTTTCCAGAGAGTTTCTCTTTGGAGGGTTGTTGAACAGGCTTGATTTAGGTTGTAGATTCCTAAGCTTCTTAGTTTTGAGACTAGTCCTTCTGAGAGCTTATATCTTTCTCCTACTCCTAAACATGGATCTTCACCTACTCTAGTTTTTCTCTCGTTCCCTCCCATCCAAGCCACTCAATTCCCTACTAGAGGAAAACCTAGTACCAAGGATTTCCACTCTATTGATCCATGTTTGTAGGCTTTGTCTCTTTTTCGAATCCAGTCATANCCCTACCATCCAAGCCACTCAATTCCCTACTAGAGGAAAACCTAGTACCAAGGATTTCCACTCTATTGATCCATGTTTGTAGGCTTTGTCTCTTTTTCGAATCCAGTCATAAATGGACCCATTTGGAAAATATTTAGATGATAGGAATTTTCCACGGAGGGAATATGGGTTTTTTATCAGTCTCCACAAGGTTTTGGTAGCCAAGGATTGACAGAATAGAAAAGGATTCTTGATCCTCCATCCTCCTAGCTCGTTAGGGCTTGCAAGAAGTTGCCATTTGGCTAATGGGATTCCTTCAGTATTTCTCTTAGCTGTCCATAGGAAGGAGAAGAATTTTTTCCTTGGTTTATGCAGTATGCTGTTAGGGATGTAAGCAATTATGGCCCAGTAAACCGGTATACTCTGTAGCACTGCTTTCAACAGAACCAATCGTCCTCCTCTGGATAGGAATTTGAAATTCCAACAACCTATTCTTCTCTTGATCCTTTTATACAGCCACATCTAGTATTTGAAGCAGTATGCATTGGGTTTGAGAACAAACCCTCAATACTTGAAGCCTTCATCCATTGGTTTTAGAATGTAAGGGGTTTCCACCCGGATCCTCTCCTTGATTTCCTCTATGATTCCATTTTCTGACAGAACATATTTTTCTACATTGATGTGCATGCCCGTATATTTCTTTTAGAGTTCCAAAATATTCTTTGCTTCCTTTAGGTTCTCCAATGATCCCTCTCCCATCATTACCACATCGTCTACAAACAGGATATGTGTCAAATCCACTGAGCTGGTAATTTTTATTCCTTTGTAGGATCCAGTCCTTTTTGCATAGAAAATGATTCTGCTAAGGGCATCTGCTATTAGTAGGAAGAGGAAAGGGGAGAGGGGGCATCCTTTTCTAAGACCTCTAGAATCCCTCAAGAAGTTAGAGGGAGATCCATTAATCAGGACAACAAAAGAGTTTGATTGTACACATCCCATTACCCAATTGGCTATTTCTAGGTCTAGGCCTATCTGGATCATTACTAATCTTAAGAAGGTCCATTTTACCCTATCATAGGCTTTAGAAAGGTCTAGTTTCAAGGAAAAGGCTGGATTTTTATAAAGTTTGATGGTATGAATCGTTTCTTAGGAAAGGGAAACTGCATCACGGATTTGTCTATTTTCCAAGAACCCAAATTGTTCCTGGTGATGACCCTGCTTAGAATTGGTTTCAATATAAGCGCTATTTTGTTGGCTATTAGTTTGTAAACCACATTGCAATAAGAAATGGGCCTGAATTCTTCAAAGGAAGCAGGGTTTTGTTTCTTGGGTATTAGGTCCAATAAGGTGGAGTTCAAGGCTTCTAAAAATTTCCCAACCCTTTGGGATTCTTGGACTATTTTTAGCAGATCTCCCTTGACTAGGTCAAAAAACCCCTAAAAGAATTCAATGGTGAGCCCGTCTGGCCCTAGGCTTTTACCTTTCTGGAAGGAGTACACCACCTTCTCCAATTCCTCTTCTGAAACTTTGGCCTTCAGGTGGATGTTCATCTCTTCTTATATCATTCTAGGGAACAAGTTGATTACCTCCAGTATTTCTTGAATATTACATCCTGTTGGTTCCTTGAACAAATTTTTAAAAATATCTTTTCCTGCTTCTGCTTTTTCCTTGAAATAAATTACCATTACCCCATTCATGTTTTTTATTGTTGGGATTGTATTTAGGTTTCTTCTATTGTTAGAAAAATTGTGGAATAATTTGGTGTTGTTGTCTCCCTCCTTTATCCATATTGCTCTGCTTTTTAGCCTTAGGATATTTTCTTCTCTAGCCAGTAGTTCATCTCTTTTTTGTCTCCTTCTCCCTTCCTCATTTAGTTCATCTTCTGTGAACACTCCCGAGTTATTCATCTCATAGATCCTTTTCAAGGTGTTTTCAACCTCTTTAAGTTCTTTCTGTTGATTTGCATTGTATTCCTTAGCCCATGGTTTTGAAACCTTTTTGACCCTTTGCAAATTGTTCGACATTTTCTTCATAAAAGAGATATTAGGGTTTGTCTTCAAAGGCTCCCATGTTTCTTCTATTAACTTCCGGTAATCTTCTTCCAATAACCACTCTGGGTAGAACTTAAAGGGTGCCACTGGTTTGTCTTCTATTTTTTGTATATGAATCAGGACTAGGAGGTGGTCTGATAGGCCTCCTACTTCTACCAAAGTTCTAATTACTAAATACCCAGAAAGTAAATTTTCAGATAGCAGAAATCAGTCTAACATTTTAGAGATGGAATGGTCTCCGCTTTTGTTATTTCTCCAAGTCGGTGTTAGCTTCAGCAGTTGGACATCAACCAGCTCCTTGGATTCGAAGAGTGCAGTGAAGAATGGGATCAAGTTATCCCGGTGTGCTATCTTCACCTAGTTTTCCTTATCAGAAAGGGTTAGATTCAGGTACCTTCCTAGGATCACGTTTCTTGCCTCTATCAACCTAGAGCTGAAAATTTCTTCCCAGAAACCCTTTCATTCAAGATAAGGCCCACAAACATTATACAGTGCAAAGTATTTCTCCGAGGCCTTTTCTTTGAGGACTATTTTCAGTACTGAGCTGTGTTTCTCCTCCTACATTTTCTCATACTCCTGGTTCCAGGCAGTTATTTGTCCTCCTGAGTGGCCTTCAGAACTGATGAAACCAAAAATCCAACCCTTCAACTAGAGCTCCAGTGCTTCCTTGGCTTTTTCTCCATCCATCATTGTTCCTTGAATGAAAATGATCATAGAATTTATGCTATCGATCATTCTTTTGAGATATTTTATCTTGGGGGAGATCCCCAACCCCCTTGCATTGAAGGAGAGAAATAGCATCATGGGCCCTTGGTCTGGGCCTGTCCTGCTCTAAGGGCCCCACCAATCGTAGCCTGTTTACCATTCCTTATGTCCACCTTAGCTTGAGATCTTGATTTTGCGATATGAGACCTCCTTCCTAATGTTACCTTGGCCACCTTGTCTAATGCTAATCATCCGGATGACACTTGATGTTTGTCAGCTGCCGCCTTAGACCGGGTGTTATAGATTTTGTGTCTGATCCATGATGATGGCTCTTTAGGGGACGCCACCTTTTTTCTAGTGTCCTTGCTATCCATATTTATCTCCTTACATTCTGTATGCATGACATTTGTTGTATCTAACAACAGTCTCGATGTGAGTTCCTTGATCAGAGTCAATACCTCTTTTTCAAATTGTGCAACAATTGTCTCCGTGGGAGATTGTTCGTGAATTTCTAAGGTTGGATTCACAACATGTGTAGTAGTCACTGTGCAATTTATTTTGCCTGCGAGATCTAACTCTCTATCTGAGGTTTTTGAATCCATGGGTGTTTCAATTCTCCGTGGCATTGTCCCCTCAGTGGGATGTTTGCTTCCTCCCCTAGTTTCAGAAAAAGAATTTTGTTCAGGGCTTAGAGCCATCTTACCAGGGTTTGCTTGCAGTCTTCCTTCTTTCATTATAGGTTCTTGCATATTGTCGCTTGGCTAGGAATCATTTCTTTTCCTATCTCGGGCTATGCCCTTATCCGTTCTCTTGTGCTTAATGGCCCTCTGCTCTGAGTTTTTTCATTCCTTGGCTAAGTGTCCAACCTGTCTACATGAGAAGCATCTAAAGGGTATCTTCTAGTAATCGAGCCTTTGCCACCACTTACTGACATGAAGTTCCAAGTGAATTTATTCATATTCAATATATATATATATATATGGAAAGTGAATAATTATGTCCATCATGATATATATTTTTCTATAGTTGTTTCCTATAAAAAAAATTGAATAATGTTTAAATAACCTAGTAACTATGTATCATTATCTCAATTTATTTTCTTTCAATATTGTGCGAAAAAAGTGTTGGATACAATGATTTTCGTGAAAAAAAAATATGAAAGTTGTTGGATACAATGATGAGAGATAAAAGGGCGTTAGAATAAAGACACCCCCCATCGAGCATTCCGCAAAGACCATAAAGGATATGAATTACTCGTTATATGAAAATTTAAGGAGTGCAAAGCAAAGTCAAATGGAACTTTCATAATCATGAATTATATCAATTATATGCATCACTTTACTTATAATTTCATGTGGGAAATTTGTTCATAACAGAAATTTGGCAATTAGGTGATTGGAAAGTTGGGAATTCTTTTATATGTTGTGAAATTAACTTACTATGGAATGGAAATTTAAGATGCATATTATTGTACCTTCCAAGAGGTAGTGTACAATTGTAATCGATATATGATCAACCTACTATTAGTTCCTGCTTTAATTAAAAATTTATCACAAATCTTCTAAGTTCTACATTGGAGATTAATTTCTTTTATTTATTTAAAAAAATTCAATTTATGTGCTATGTAATTGGATGAAAAGTTTGTGGTGTTATTTTCGGACCGACGGTAGCCTTCTTGGTTTTAGAGAAAAATTATTAATTATCTAACATGCACCCCCTCCTTCTGGCTATCATTGCCATAGTTTCCATCGCCTGCATCATCATCGGCTTCATCTACAGCCGCCATCATTTTCACTGCCTACACCACTGCCCAATGCACCACCTCGGCTTCATCTGCAGTTTCCATCATTTTCACTACATTCACCACCTACACCACCACCCCTTGCACCTCCTTATTTCTCATATATGCACCACCGCCCCCTGCACGGCCTGCTTTCTCATCTACATCTAAAAATTACAAACTCATCTCTACTTTATTTCCTGCATTATTACAAGAGAATTTGATTTCTCTTCTTTACATTCTCTACGTTATGTAGGAGATATAGGAAATTTAATCGAACAAACTCTTTGTTCATGAAATAAAAATTCCAGGAAGGAAGGAAGGTGTTGTTATCTACATTCTCTAAGTTATGCAAGAGATATAAACAATTTAATCGAACAACGTGTTTTTGTTCATGAGAGCGAAATTCCAAGGAGGACGGAAGGAAGGAGTTAATGTTCCTGATGTACCTGCATATCGAAGGTAGCTTCCACTAGCTCCAGGAATCTTCAGGAAGCCCACTCCACCACTTCCCATCAGGTTGAATCTGAGGATGACAATGTTCTTGCACCCATGGATAGAAAACTCAAAGAAAAGGCATTGCAGATTATGAAGGATTCTGACTTACACTGCACAAATAATATGTCTTAGGAACATAGGTTGGCATCAAAGCTTCTTCCTTGGATTGAACCTAATCGTTTGCTTCAATTACCAAACAAAGTTTTTTTTCTTCCTTGGCTTGAACCTGATTTCCTGCTTCAACCAAACAAAGTGTTTTTTGGCTCAAGGTACAAGCTACTATGTTCAATATTATTATGCTACTAATTTTTCATTTATTCCAATTTACAATTCATGAGAGAAATATTTCAGAACCATGGGTTATTCTTCTGTTCAAAACTGAAAACTTAGTGTTTTAATGCTTATATCAGTATTTTATACTTTCCACTGTATTGCTATCCTAGAATGAATCTATAAAGAGTCAAAGGAACTTAAAACTATTTGTTGGTCAAAGAAGGTAGAGAGAAAAAAAAATTCATGAATATAATTGGTAGCCATTGTATAAACTTTGATGCATGCTTATGCTCTAAGCATTGTAATGTTTCCATATTCATAACTCAGTTCTTCTGGAAGGAGCCAAACCTGCGAAACAAAAACTTAACAAATAAAATATGGAATTAGAATGAAAATAAAAACAAGAAATTAACAAACTATAGGATGCAAATTTCATCAAGTCCATTGCAGATCTCCATTTCTTAGTGGAAAAATATCCACCAACGAGTCTCATGCAAATCCTTGTTGTTCATGACCAATCACTGGCACTAGTTTAGTCCAGAGTCCTTAGCAATTTTGAACATTAAAAGAAGCACGATACCATGGGCTTCTGCATGCCCAAAGAAGGCCCTTGCTTATCTCTCAACACCATCAATTAGTCGACCATGGCACCATCCAATTTTAACCAGTAACTTCACACCAATAAACTCAAGAATCAAAACTATTATTTCATCTAGAACTGATATATTGATCATCGAGGGATTTGTCTTTCTTGAAACTATTATTTCATATAGAACTGATATATTGATCATCGAGGGATTTTTCTTTATTGAAACTATTGTTTCATCTAGAAGTGATATGTTGATCATCAAGGGATTTGTCTTTGTAGATTTCATTTGATAATGGTGTTGCAAACCCTAATTCATCTGAAGGTTATGGTAATCACCGTCAACTTGTCTATTTCTACAAATCCCATTGATGAATGTCAGACTCCTTGATTAGTGTAGCAAATCCAACTTCTTAGTGTCCTATGTGCAACAGATCCATCTTCTTAGTTTCCTATGTGCAACAGATCCAGATTCTTAGTTTCCTATGTGCAGTAGAGGTAGAGTGGAGTGATGGTGCAGTACTAGGTTTCCATTACCTATTAAGGCTAGGTATCCAATGGATGCTTATTTTGTTTCCTCTGAATCAAAGTTGGGATTCGTCCATCTAAATTGCAATCCTCTTCAAGGCACAAGAGGAGTCATAGCTGCAGCTAAAAATTAGACAGGGATATGACCATTTGCGTGGGATTGCATATTAGTAATTCTTATAGCACAGAATGAGTTCCAAACCTACATTTCCACATCACCAAGTGTGCTCACGTAATACCACAAGTAGGAACATACATGCTAATTTCATGGCTTAAACATGGTATTCAAAATTAGTGTTAATTTTCAGGTGGAGATGTGGCAATATAATATTGTAAAATACAATGTGGCATCCAAAAGAGAGTTGGAATTACCGCTATTAACATGAGTCAAAGCCTTGGCATTCAATGTTAAAAAAATTAGTCAATTTTTTATTAACACTAAATCATATTATATTGATACTATTCTTAGTATTCATCCGTGCGTAGCCATGCATTTTCTAATTTACTGCAGTGGAACAACTTAACAAGTGGAAAAGGATTTATGTTTTTATTTTTTATGGAGGAAGAAAGTGAAAGAATAAAAAAAAGTGGCTTTTTCTTGACATAACATACATATGGGTTCTCATTAAACGCAACTACAATGATCATTTGTGTTAAATACAACCATACAAATTAATACCCATTCCACTTATTACCAAGGTTTAACCTTAACAATGCAAACCAATACTCTTTCCTTCCATGCAAATAGTAGGTTAGAAAAGACTAAAAAAATGTGTTGGATTTTTCTCCTCTTCCCTCTCATGCTGGACCCAAGTTCATCCCCATTTTTGTCAGCACAGCAAGGCCCAAGATATCATCTCGACGGAGCAGAGCCTAGTCGGAAACACCTGTGACACATATGTCGTCTCACCTGAGACATCTCAGTTTTATGGGTAACTACCAAAACCACGTTTCCGCAGTTTGTGTGGGAGGGTGTTTTAGTTCCTTGGCTCTAGGCCAAGGTTTCCAACAAAGACCGGGAGGGTGGGTTGGTGTTTTGCACTTATATATCAACGCTAAAATATGTTTCACCCTTATTTATGTAATCTTACACAAACACATAGTGAACAGACACCTCAGGCATATTCATTACTATAATGTGACATTCATAAATTTATATGTCTATAACACAATAACCAGTCAATCATTAATCATAGTAAATATGCACTTATCTAAGCTACTCAACATTCACACATATACACAGCATGTAATGTGGAAATCCATCCAAGAAAAAACCACAAGGTGCTCTTCATCTGGCATTGGTATGAGGAAATAGATTCACCTTTTGTCTGTACACAAAGCTACAGACTCTGTTCAAGACATTCTCTTCTATCTCTACAAACTTCGTCTCCCTCTCATGCTCTCTGATCTTCTCTATCTTTATCACCCTACTCTACTCCTACTTAACGATCTGCACACATCATGGATTGACTCAACCTTCTCTATATATCTATGCACTTAGCTTCAAAACCACTACTATGATGCACTTATTGATCTAGAGTCATTAACCAAAACTATATACCTCTAGTCTAGCTCAAGCGTCTTTTCCAAGAATCTAGAGACTTACTCAAAAATTTTGTATCATCTAATCAGCTCAAACCCATCTAACCCATTTATAGCTTGGGTTCCTTCCTTTATAGTCCTAATAGAGACTCGATACCACTCTCATACATGCTTGTACAGACTCAATACTGACTTGATATACACTCTAACAGACTCAACTTCAGTCGTTATCCCAACCAACTTACTATCTTCATCTAACAGGTTGTCTTTCCTATTCTAGCAATACATAACCAAAAAGTTGCTATCGGCCTATCTTACAAAAATTCCTTTATGCATGTGGTTTTTGTCGGCTCTAGCCGAGCTCGTACCCACGATAACTAAGGGTTATCGCTTTCTTAGTGTTATGCCTTACCTTCATTTTCTGGACGTTACCAAATCTGCATGCCTGCTTCTGTGAATATTATGCCATGTTATCTCGTCTCTTGCTTTGTCCTTCCATCGCAGCTTACTAAATTGTCGAAGCTTCCTCATCCCACGCCTTCTCTTTGTCTTCTTCCTTACTTTCCTTCTTATGTCGCAACATTCTTCCCTTTCCTTTAATGTTTCTTCCTTTGTTGTAGCTCCTTCTTCTTCTTCTTTACCCTATTCTTCCATACTTAGGAAGAATTCTACATGAATCCTGTCCTTTTTTCCTAAGGCCCAACAGGGCCCCAACACTCACCTATGGCTTGTCCCAAGCCAAGCGAGCTAGTGCTCCATAAACTGACTTGCGCTGATTTTGTTTTAAAAATCCTCCACGATTTTCAACAACTTCTTTGTTTTGGTGCGCCCTTCTTCTTTTATTTTCTACATGTGCTCCACTAGGTCGGATCTGATGTGTTCCGACATGTCTTTTTCTACCAAGGCTGCTACCTCGTGCACCTTCTGGTGCACAGGATGAATTATACTTGTGACTCTTTCTGTTTCTGACTTTATGTTCATTATGTGTTTGATTGTATGTTCTTTCTGTGCTTGCACCTGGCGAAAGGGTTTATGTTTCTTATGTGTTTGGCTTTATGCACACTAGCCTCTATATCTCTTGGTAACACTGTCAACTTTGCAGACCTCCATAAAATAGTTTTGTTTATCAACAATACTAAATTCTTGACAGACTTTTCATTCTTATCTAATTATTGATGTTTTTACCGATTAGTAGAGTAGGACGTAGGGGTAAAATGCAGGGTCTGAAGGAATCATCGAGGACACCAATGTTCCTTGTCCACATTTTGAGGTTCATCCTTCAACTCATCCCAGGTCTTTCCTTCCTCCCTTCAGAATATTCTTCAGCATTACCCGTGAATAAGGACGCAACATTCGGGTATGCCTCAGAGCTCACGGTCGTCTCTCAATCCAACAGAGGGTCCATATTGTTTTTGGTACAATGCTGGTGAGATCCTTCATCCTCTAACTGGAGTATATCCTTCCACTAAGGTGTGCCAATGCAACACATATTTGGAATTGTCATCACCTTCCTTAGATTTATCAATTTCCAATGATGATGGTAATGATGTAGACCTTCGTTTCTCCCTCTCTCAGTCTGAGCATTTGTCTAGACCAACGGTTCCTAGCAATGGATACTATGCAGTGTGGCACTTAATTCCACGACCTTGTCTAGATGCTTTGACAGGATATCCTCTGGTCCTGGAAATCTTGGCACTGCTTCCGCAATCATGCTTCACTTTTTCAGGACAACATTGCTCTTACTGACATCAGAAGGTCCTCTTATTGTCATCTTTACCCCAATGGTTGGAGATGCTTCTGCATGAAGGCCCAGAATTGGCTGAATTTCCAAGCATCTTCCAGCCATTAGTAAAACACATCGAATAGCAGGATTCCTTGTCAGAATAGTCAGTATAGCTTCCTCAATAGGACCCCCAGGGCCATTAGCACCATAACAGCTAGTCATCATTCTTCTCCACCAGTTTTCATTCATTCTGTATCTTACAAACAAATTTGGTTGTGGTATTATAAGGACCCAGGCTAGTAGTCAACCCTCAGTTATCAATTCATTCCATCCATGAGTCTGTCAAATCCTCACATAGGCCACCATAACCATTAGGTGGATTCTTGATCCGACTCCTTATTTGGAGGTGCAAACTACACCGCCCCTTTTCATTGTGACATCATGATATTAATGGTGGAAGTGACCCTTAGGAGCTCTTACAATCGGCTTTGTATTTTCTTACTATTTGTGGACTTAATATTAGTCACTTCAACAATCCTTCCTCATCATTGTATCAACACGTTGTCGCTTTTGGTTCCCCACTTTCCTCACCATGCTTTGTGTAAAGGTCACACTATTCTTTTTCACCTAAACATTGTGGTGATCATCATCATCATTGTGGCGATTTTTTTTTAGTCTCAGTTATCAAAATAAGGCTTCAACCGGCTCCCATTAATGATCCCTCTAACTTTTGTACCATATAGTTTTTCCAACTTCACTTCTCCTCCATTAGTGATTTCCTTCACTACATAGGGACCTAACCAATGTGTCTTCAACTTTCCTGGATGCTTGAAAAAATTGTTGTCATACATAAGAACAAGGCCTCCAACTGTAAATTACTTATTCTTAATGTGTCTGTCGTGCCATGCATTCTTCATTTGTTTTTCTACGTTTTGATGGAATCCTGCAATGAAGCGTTCTTATTCCAAATGGATTAACTGAAGTAATCTTTCTTCGACAACATCAACATCTATCATTTCTGTAATGGTCGCTACTCTTAGACTTGGTACAATATATTCCATAGGAATGACAACTTCATGTCCATACACTAATCTGAACGGTGTCTAGCCTGTTAACTTCTTACATGTCGTGCAATACGCCCATAGTACTACAGAAATTTTATGGTCCCAATCATCCCTTCTTGTGTTGCGGACCTTGGTGAGCACATTTTCCAGAATATTGTTAAATGCTTCGACTGCTCCATTCTCTTGCGGGTGATATGGGGTTGTTCTTCTATGTTGTATCTGAAATTCATATGTTAGTTGTTTAATCAACTGATTAAAAAAATGTTTACCTTGATCGCTAATCAATATCTTGGGGCATCCGAACCTTGTTACCACATTTTCAAACAAAAACTTTGTTGTCGTAGTAGTAGTACAATCCTTGACGGGTGCATCTTCTTCCCATCGATTCAGGTAATCCGTCACAGTGATAATGTATCTAGCTCCCGTGTGCTTCCCTACCATGACTAATAGGCCCCACGAATTCGACAGCCCATTTATCAAATGCCTATAATGTAATTTGTGGAACTAAAGGAATCTCATCTCTTCTAGATGGCTTCCCCTTTCGTTGGCGGACATCACACCTACGACACTAATCTCTGGCATCAGCATGCATGGTAGGCCACCATAGCCCGTCTTGTGATATATTTTGTATCGTCACTTTTCCTATTGAGTGTCCTCATGCAATACCAACTTGTGCTTCAATTAAAATAATAGGTCAGTCATTTTCAAAAACACAGCATCGTAGTATTTCATCTGAGCCCAATTTGTACAGGTGGCTAGTAATCAATTGGAAATCTACAACTCGTGTTTCCAACTGTTTCTTTTGCGCTATTCTAAACTCATCTTGTGCAAAACCCATAGTTAGGAACTGTATGATATCCTCATACTAGTTATCAAAGGCGTTTATTGCAAACAGTTGGGAATCAGAGAGATTGTCCCCCCAGACTAGTGGGTTCGTCTCCACTCTTTATTATGGATAAGTGATCTGGTCCCAAGTTTAATCGTCCCGGTTTGACGATAATCTCAAAATAAAATTCCTGGAAGAGGAGGAGCCAACGACAAATAATCCCCCCCAAACACTGGCTTGCTAACCAAATATTTCAATGCAGAATGATCAGTGTACTTTTTAAAATGTCCCCCCAACAAGTAATGTCCGAATTTCTGCAATGCATAGACCATCGCAAGTCCTTCTATCTCTTTGTTGTAGTGTAATTCTTTTATGCGGTTGATAGCTTCCTGCTAGCAAAAGAAATGGGGTGATCAATTTCTCCTTCTCCTGGTTGTGTCAATACCACTCCAAACGCCATAGAGGATGCGTCCACATCAACATGGAATTATTTTTTCCAATCCAAAAATATCAGTATAAGTGCAGTGGCCATTTTTCTTTTCAACTCATCCATATTCTCTTGGAATTCATCCATCCACTAGAACTTAGTATCTTTTTTCAATAATTTCTCCATCGAGGTAGTCACTTGTGCATATCCTTTGATGAACTTTCTGTAGTATCTCATATGCCCTAGTGTTGCTCTTAATTGTTTAACTGTGGTAGGTGGTGGTAAGTCTAGGATGATGACGATTTTATCTAGATCAACCAAAAGCCCATCATGACAGACCACATGACCTAAAAAAACACCAAAAGGCACACAAAAATACACTTCCTCAAATTGAGGTCAATTTGGTACTAACGACATCGTTCCAACTTCATTCTAAGAATTCCATGTGATCTTTTATGAGACCAAAAACTATCCAATTATCAAAATAGACTTCAAGAAATTTGTGTATATATTCTTTAAAGGAAACAACTACAATTCTAGAGAATATTGCAGGCGCATTCTTGAGTCTAGAGGGAATTACTATGTATTGGTAGCATCCCCATTCTGTTGCAAAGGTAGTTTTGTAGCGGTCTTCTTTTGCAATTCTGGTCCGATGGTAACCTTATAATCCATATATAGATGGATACATCTCTTATACTACAACATTTTCTAATACTTCATCTAAAACGGAGTTGGGAATGGATCATGCAGGAAGGCGTCATTTAGTTTTTGGAGATCAACACAAATTTTGACTTCACCTAGAGTCTTCTTATCTTGTACCATGATTGGGATGATCCATTATGATTCCTCAACTAGTTCTATTACCCCCGCTTCTAACATTCGATCAAGTTCTGCTTTAACTTTTTCCTTATAACGTGGGTTCAGTCGGTACGGTCGCTACTTGATCAGTTTTACATTAGGCCTCAAGAGTATCTTCATCTCACCAAGGTCTCCAACTATGCCTTTCATTTCAGAAAAATTTGTAGGGAACAGGTCCTGAAACTCATGTAATAAGTCAACGATCTTTCCCACAGTCTCATCATCCTAGTAATCTCCAATATTGGCAACCTTCGGGTTTTCAGTTGAACCAATATTCACTTTCTTAATATTCAGGGGTTTTAGGAACTGATCACTAGTTATAGAACCTCCCTCTACTGTACGTATACCTTCTTACTTAGGTATATTTATCTTCAATGGGTCATCATCATCTGGTTCTCCCGTGATATTGTAACACTCCATCCAGTTGTGTATAGTCATACTACATTGATGGAAGTTTGTGTCCGCAAAAGGTATTTCTTCAAATATCTTCTCCTTTATTACCTATAGCAAAACATCGACTGTTAGATGTTTTCTTGTAAATTCAAATGTCTAGGTAAAGTTTACAGTTAAATTTTCCCACTTGATGGTTCCTTGTCAAAGCTCCTCTGAGGTGTACCAACTTCTTGGCACCATTTTCAAGGTGTGGATGAATCGGTGAACCCATTCTTGTCGCGGATATGCTTTCCAAATTGTGCAACAGTGCTCAATATGTTTTCCAGGATCTAACAATCCTATATATTTTTTATCAGCATAACTAATCTCTTCTACAAATCTGATCTCCATTAGTCTTCTACATTGCGTCCATTTAGAGATCTATATATTTTTTATGTGTACCCCTCCATCTAGTGAGTGTAGCTTTTAGCACATAGTCCAAAGCGAAAAATTGGTATGATTTTGTGACCTTTTCTTCGAATTCTTCCAAGAAGGATGCAAGGTTAGGCAACCCTTCATACGTAGGAAGCATGCTTGCTTTGACTCCTACCCTTCAAACAACTCTTGTAATTCTCGCACATATGCACATGGAGACTTCATGCAGCCTCTTCTGCCAAATATTCTAGGGCTTTGCCTGAGTCGGACGTGCATGAACTTACACTCTGCCAACTCACGTTTCCATCATCTGTGGTATTAATATAGTCTTCCTTCGAAGAAATAATATTATACAGCTGGTCCAAATAATTTTCTTTCCCTTCTCTATGCACAGGCCTGACATATCACTTCCCTTCAAGGGGATCAATGGGTGCAACCACTCTTATTTCAGAATCTTTGAAAAAAAGATCATTTTCTTCAATTTTATAATAGTTTGGTTTTCTATTTCCCAATCAATTCCTAGAAGCACATGATATGGGTTTGTGTCATTGACAATGCCAATAACTTTGAAGTCGACATATTTCTTTAATCCTTCGACTTCCATAGGTACTTCGGATAGTCTACCAATTGGTAGCACCTTCAACTGGTTTTCAAGCGTTAGATGAATAAGAGACCAGTCCAGTCACAGCTTGTTCATGCTCTCCCATGTCTGTCTTGTTAATATATTGAAATCTGAGCCCAAGTCTAGTATGATATAGTCCATATCATAATCTCCTATCTGCGTAGTCATTCGCGGTTCTTGGCTTGTCTTCACTTTTCTCCCGATATGATTGACTTTTTTCTCAGGTCGTAGGTCTTCTGTGTTGTCTTCTATGTGTGCTGCCAATTCTGCGACAACATCTCTATCATGTATTAGGGCTAAACCACTTTTGAAAAATTCCTTGAGCTTACTAACCTTTTTCATTGGCAGCTTCCTCATTAGTTGTTCAAATCTTTCGAGCATAGCTCTCACATGTCCAGATTTCAACGATTGATTGGTATCAACAAAGTCTTGTCACACCTCCAAGAAGACTTCCTTCTCTTGTTGAAAATCTAGCGGAGCTTTCTTTTGTGCCACAGGTCGCACCTGTGGTTGTCCTTGTGGTGTATTTTGGTCTACTCCCGTTGCAACACCTCCTCGCGTGACTACAACAAGGTTGGGTTGTCTTGGTTAAATAGAAATCATTTGAATATTAGTATTTGGATTTGGATTGGGGTTTGGATTCGGATTCTACATCGGGTTGGGGTTAATGATAGTTCTAGCCTGTCATTTCACAATAAGTTGTGGACATTGTTCGACAGTGTGATCAAACGCTTTACCATATGTACAATTTTTCACAGGAATTTGAAAATATCGGGAAAAGTGTCCTGGCTGCCCACAATTATAACATACAAATTGGCCTCTTCATCGACCAAATCCTCCTCCTTGTTGTTGTCCTCAACCTCTAAAGTTCCCACCCCCTCTTTGCGTAGGGTATTGTTTTTGTTGAGGATACTGATTCGACTGGTATTGCGATTGAGGATATTGTTGTTGTTGAAACCATGCAGGCTGACACTGAGGCTATGCTTGTTCAACTTGCATTCGTTCATCATTCTTCATTAGGTAGGTGTCCATGGTTTTCTCTTGCAGCAGTTGAAGTGCTTTGCAGTCCTTTTCTTCATTACCTACTGATCTACAAAATTTACAATACAACCTAGTGGGTGCACTTACAATATTCTGTAAGTACAGACATTCTTTAGACTTGTGACCTCTAGTCTCACATACTCTACACCAAGGCATTCATTGGGTGTTCAATGGGTTCAGTGCACCTACTATGACATAGTTCATCAACGCCTGAAAATTACCTTTATGGTGTCCATATGTTCTGCATCTTGTACACAATAGTTCCTCTTGAACTTCCTTGCCTCGTTTAATGTCCTGGAGCTGCACCATAATATTGGCCAGCTGCAACTGAATTTGCATCATTCCCGAGCCAGTGTCTCCAACTGGTGAGGATTATAACTTCATTTCTATCTCCGGAGCCTTTCTGTGCGACACGATTTTTTGTTTCATTAATGAAATTCGGATATGTGGCAATAAGGAAGCAATAAACCATTCCTTTTGTTGCACATTCGACATTTGGAAACTCACTTTGGCCATTAATGTCTTAAATCTTTGGTCAAAATCCCAAACAGATTATGTCGGTAGTTTCTTGATCTCCTTGATCTCGGTGATGCATTGGGATTCAGACTTCGGTTTCTTAAATTCATCAATCAACCTGAGTCGAATCTCGTTGAGTGTCTTTGGGACCACTCATACTGGTACTATGGAAAACTTCATATACCAGTCTAGCGCACGACCTCGTAGCATCATGATCAGCTATGATTTCTTGGCATTCTCATCCTAGATATTATGTACAGTCCACACAACATCACACAGAAACCAATGTTTCTCTGGGTCTTCCAGCCCATTCCCATTGAATATTGGGAGCTTAATGTCAGTACCAGCCATTGGATTGATCGGTGCTATATTGACTATTGGTACAATCGGAACAAAATTTGGACTAGTTGGACTTCCTTGTCTACTATTTATAGCATTAGTACTACTTGTATTTATAGAAATACTTGGAGAAAGGTATCGTGATCTTACCTCTGGTACTGTAGGTGATTTGTGTACTTGTTCTTATTCTGGAGCTTCAGCTGACTCCTTGGACTCTTCGTCTCCTTCTGATATCGGTTGATACTCCTCTTCCTCATCACAATATCCTTCGTCTAAGTACGATGTAAACTCGTAGACTTCTTCTTCTTGCTCTGTGTTGCAACTCCCTCGTTCGAACATAGATTTTCGTCTTTTTTCGGACCAAAATCTTCTTTTGCTTCTCAAAAATCCTAGTTCTAGTTCAATTCCACTTTCTCTTAGGAACATCTCACTCTAGGGTTCTGATGAGACATGGCCACCCTTTACTATTCAGTCTATCATTCGCATATAATCATTTTTATCCACATCTTCCAAGATGAGAGATATCGGCTGCGTGGTCCTTGAAATTTTTTTCGCTCGGACTCACTATATGAGGTTATTGTATCAACAACGAATGCAATGATATATATTTCTACGATACTATATACCTAGAAGTCCATAACCCTTTATATAGGTTTGTTGATTCTTTTCAACCGCTCAATCAAGAACGGAGTCCACTCTTTCGGTTCTCCTCCTTGAAAATTCTTTGGCTCAGTTGCCAACTTAGACAACTGATCATACAATATGATAGGGAAGTCAGAAAAGAAACTCTCGTAACTTCCTGAATATATGTACCTTCCCAACCAGTCTATTTGGTTTCACCGGGTTCCTTTTCTTTCTTCTCATGCAAACTCTAGCTCTTTGAAATCCACCCAGTCTTGGATCTTTGGTTTCGTGGGGTGCCAAAACATATCCCTCACCACAACACTTTAAGGTCTCAGTAATAGAACCATTTGTTGGTTTTTTCTCCTCTTCCTTCTCACGATGGACCCAAGTTCAACCCCCTTTTGGTCAGCACAACAAATCCCAATTTATCGGCTCGACGGAGCAGATCCCAGCCGGAAGCACCTGCAACACAAATGTTGTCTCACCCGATATATCTCAGTTTTATGGGTAACTGCTAGAACCACGTTTTTGCAGTTTGTGTGAGAGGGTGTTTTAGTCCATTGGATCGGCGCCAAGGTTTCCAATGAAGACCAAGAGGGCGGGTTGGTGGTTTGCACTTATATATCAACACTAAAGTATGATTCACCATTATTTATGCAATCTCACACAAACACACAGTGAACAGACACCACATGCATATTCATTACTGTAATGCGGCATTCATACATTTATCTCTTTATAGCACAACAACCATTCAATCATTTATCAAAGTAAATATGCACTTATCTAAGCTACTCAACATTCACACATATACATAGCATGTAACGTGGAAACCCATCCAGGAAAAAACTGCAAGGTGCTCTTCATCTGGAATTGGGATGAGGAAATAGATGCACCTTTTGTCTTTACACAAAGCTATAGACTCTCTTCAATTTATTCTCTTCTATCTCTATAGACTTCTCCTCCGTCTCATGCTCCTTGATCTTCTCTATCTTTATCACTCTACTCTACTCCTAATTGGTGATCCACACACAACCTAGATTGACTCAACCTTCTCTATCTATCTACGCACTCAGCTGCAGAACCACTACTCTCATGCACTCAGCAATCCAGAGTCCTTAACCAAAACTATCTACCTCTAGTCTAGCTCAAGTGTCTTTTCCAAGATTCTAGAGACTTACTCAAAATTGTTGTATTGGCTAATCAACTCAAAACCATCTAACCCATTTACATCTTGGGTTCCTTCCTTTATAGTCCTATTACAGACTCAATACCACTCTCATACATGCTTGTACAGACTTAATACTAACTCGATACAGAATCTAACACACTCAACTTCAGTCGCTATCCTAGATGACTTACTATCTTCAACCAACAGGCTGTCTTTCCTATTCTAGCAATACATAACCAAAAAGGCGTTATCGTCCTGTCTTACAAAAAATCTTTTATGTGTGTGGTTTCCACTGGCTCCAGCCAAGCTCATACCCATGATCGCTAAGGGCTGTCGCTTTCTTAGCGTTATGCCTTACTATCATTTTCTTCTCGTTACCTTATCTGCATGCCTGCTTCTATGAATATTTTTCCATGGCATCTTGTCTCTTGCTCTGTCCTTCCGTCGCAGCTTCCTTGTCCCACACCTTCTCTTTGTCTTCTTCATTACTTTCCTTCTTCTGTCGCAGCATTCTTCTCTTTCCTTTGATGTTGCTTCCTCTTTCATAGCTCCTTCTTCTTCTTCTTTACCCTCTTCTTCCATACTTAGGGAGAATTCTACATGAATTCTACCCTTCTGTCCCGAGGCCCAACAAAATGTTAGAAACTTCATCAAAAACAAATTAATCCAACGCTTTTGCAAATATCACAGATTCAAAAGTCACGACATTATATTCAAAAAATATTTCTTTTAAATATTAACAAATTTAAATAATTCCCCATATAAGATACACTAGATGCCATATAAACATATAAGATACACGACATGCCATATAAACAAATTATAAGATCAACCTTATGTCATAATTACAATTGCAGTGTTTTCTACTTTCTACAAATACATTCTATCCATTCATCTCAAGAGATGAACTTTATAAGTCGCTTATATTACTACATAATTGTGATAAAATGATTGGCTAAAAGATAAACAAATAAAAAAAAATCCCATCCAAGACTTTTTGACTAGAATCTCTCTTAGCTTTTATACACCCTTTGGTAGATAGGAAAAATATTTATCATATCTCTCCTAGCTTTCATACACCCTTTGGTAGATAGGAAAAATATTGATCATATCTTCCTTTCCTTTGTCAAATTCACTTTCTTTTATATGAGCTTCTTTCTTTGAATCTTCCACTACATGATTATGATTTAACTCCATGTACAACCAAAGTCCAATTAAAAACAATAATTCTTGTGATTTAACACCATGTACAAACAAAATCCAAGTATTGGCATGCCTAGATTTATAGTCAATATAACATACCAAGAAGTCCATGCCATCAAAATCCATGTCTTTCCCAATTAGAGAAGCTAAAACGAATACGACGATTTAGTTAAAATGAAATAGACAAAAAATAATACACTAGCGATAAAAAAATCTAGTATAGAATCTTTGTAAAGAGAAGCATAGAACCCTTCAATCCTTGGAATTCCTTGTAGAAGTATTGCAACTAACAATGAAAACAATAGAGAATTTGCTTAAGCACAAGCTCCTTATGCTAAATTGGTAATTCGAGCTATGGGGTGTATGCCTGGAAATCCTTTCTGCTTTGAAAGCATGCATGGGAAGGGAGATCTCTACAAACACAAGGAGTATGCAAGCAATGCATATACATGTAGAGTTTGGTTTACCATCACAATTTTTTTAGCAATAGAATAGCAAATAGACTATACAAATCTAGTATAAATTTTGATTCTTATAAAGAGAGACTTAAATTTATGGAGTGCACTGAACTACATTGTTTGTTAGCTGGGAGGCATGTCTAGCATGCATCAAAATTAGGTATTACATAGTTGCAATGAAGTGTACAACCATTCATTATGTTGCTTGCAGATACTTGGAAGCATTCAGCTTACAATCATTAGTTAATTATGTTGCTTGCAGGGACTTGGAAAGCATTTGGTAACCCATTAATTAATTATTTTGTTTGTAAGGACTTGGCAGGCATTCAGCTAAGCTCGGCAGGTATCTGCTGCCATGCATCCTTGTTTAAATATGTTGGATGTAATATTTTGCCAAACTTAAATGTAGTTTTGGTTAGAGTGATTATTATAATTAATTCAGTATGTTGGATTATTTTGCCAAACTTAAATGTAGTTTTGGATGCAATTCCATATAACTTCATTTAAAATATATTATAAAATATATGTTGAATGTAATAGTTTGTAGTTTTGGATGGAGTGATTATTGAAAAATTTGCATTTGATATTATTATGAAAATAATCAATACATTTTAATTTTGAATTTATGGAACTATCTCATCACCTAAGGTTATTCTAAGTTTTAAGTATATCAATAGTTCTAATAGCGGTATGATTATATCTTCAAAACCATCATTGTCTAATGTACTATCTACTTTAAACATGAGAATTTTTTTTTAGAAGAAATTAGCTTAACTTAAGGTCTTCCATAACACATGTTAAGATGAGAAGAACCACTGCATCTTAATCACACATATTAGATTTATCTTAGATCCAGATGAGGGATGGAATTTCTTAAGGTACAAACTTTTAATTGACTGAAAGTTTGTTCCTTGAAGGATTTCATCCTTCTAAGCACATGATAGATCTACATTTAAGATGGATATACATTGGTAAAGAAACATAGACTTGAAATTAAATGCAAGTCCAAAGTGACAAAGAATGTGCTTTCATGCTTGAACTATAACTTTGAAAAAATGATAAATGGAGGGTGAAAAGCTTACTATGGACCTTAAAGTATTTGTAAATCATTCTACCTTTAGCTTTGAGATACGAAGAAAATCATATTTGAGGCTCTCATCAAGCCCGTTATTTTATATGGTTATGATGTTTGAGATCGCTACACCCTATCATATCCTTCTCATAGAAGCAAGTATTTTCTCTATTGAGAGTATGGCTATGACTAGGTACCACCTAATGTACAAGAACGAGACAAACAACATGGAAAACAAGAGGCTTTCTAAGATTGCTTCAAACTCCAATCAAAACCACTTGCAACTCAAGTATGGTTGGCATAAACCATTGTAGAATAAAGGAAGTCTATGTCACTCTAAAGAATAACTATATTATTAAAAATATTATTATATCTAAATGTAATGAGAAATTCTGGTGCCATGAAAAATTAGAGGATAAGAGAAAATTAAAATTGATGAGCCATAATCTAGAAGATCAACATTGCTAAAATGAGAAGAAAATTCCTAAGACATTGAGGGTTGAAATAATTTGTCATCTTGGTGATGCTAAGATAGATGAACATGGAAAACATTTCCTCTTAAATTTTTTTAAAAGAAAACTAAGAAATTTCTAACTTTACTTTTCTCAATATTGGATAAAACAAAGTTGATGTAAATGAATGTTAATAATCACCATCATTATCTATAAATCCATCTTAACTCACTTGAGGTGTACACCTTTTTCAAAGTGCAATATTTGACAAAAAACTTAGATATCAAGGGATTTGATTACTTTTGGTGGTGCATAGTTAAGATGGATTTACAATGGTTTAATATATAAATCTCTAGTATGTGCTCAAATTCATTATATGTAAATCTTAGTTTAATGACGAAACCATAAAAATCCAAGTTTCATTAATTTTTTTGTTTTAATTAATTTGAATATATCTTGATTAAGTTATACATTGTAAAAAAATTATTTATTAAAAATTTTATAATTTTATTGAAGTGTCATGTGCCTTACATTGAGCATCTAATTATATTTTTTTTTTACAGATTTAAACTTTTTTTTTTTTTGTACTGGGGGAATCGGGGCGGTTCGGGTACTCGCGTGACACGGAGTCCATTCCCGTCGGCTGCCACTATAACCCCAAGTGCATCCACACAGCCCACAAGCATGGGGCATGGATAAGTCTGGGTGAGATTTGAACTTGAGACCTCTACAACATTCCTTCATTTACACGGCACTTGCCAGTCAGTCTACACCCATGCGGGCTACAGATTTAAACTTTAATTTCAGAAAAAGGGTAAGATTGGTCCGGGTATCTGCTCTCTATGTCTCTCAAATGAGGAGACTGTACTTCACCTTTTCTCTCGCTATCCGTTTTGGAAAAGCTTGCAGGATCTCTTATGTGATCAGTTCCAGTGTTATATTCCACATGAGATCGATTCTATTGAGCAGTTTATGGATTATTGGGTTAATATCTTCCCGCGCAGCTCTCCTCTCTTCTACCTTCCCCATCATACGATCTGGGCCATTTGGAAAGCCCGTAATCTGGCCATCTTTGAAGGGGGAAAAATGAATGTCTGTGGAGTTTTTCACCAGATATTATATGTTGCTCAACTGTCTCTCTCACGGCCTGTTCTGATGATCAGAAAATCAAAAACTACTAGACAGATTGGAACCAAACCCTGTATGATTTTCCCTTGCGGTTTTTTTGATGGAGCCTCTTCTTCATCAGCAGCTGGTATCGGTTATTGTTTGTTCTTCAATGAAAATCACCATCTGGACTGCGCGCTGGGGGTTGGAAATGGTACCAATACAAAGGCTGAACTTTTGGGTCTTTGGGCCCTTTTGTACACTTCCCAAATGATGGGTGTCCCTCTGACCCACATTTATGGTGACTCTCAAGTCATCATTAATTGGGTGAAGGGTCTTACTGCTCTCACCCCACCAGACCTTCATCACTGGTGCAGGGAAACACAAAAGCTTATTTCAAGCTTTCCGGGTCTCACTCTCAGTGACATCTATCGTGAACATAACCGGATTGCAGACAGTCTTTCAAAAACAACACTCACACTTTCCCCAGGTATTGGTTGTTTCTCCGAATTTATTGATGACCTCTTGGTCACTTGTGACTCTTTTCAGCTCTTTTGAGCCATGCTATTGAGGAGTTTCTCCTCCTTTGGATACTTGCTTGTTGTTATATGAGTGGCTGCTTTTGGACCGCAGCTCTGTTCCTCTTGGTTCACGTTAGATTGGATTGATTGATTAGCAATCCTCTTTATGATGAGACTGATATCTGATGGGAACACACTTTCTATTGATCGCCATTCCCCCTGGCTGCGACTGGATGTGATCCTATGCTGACTGTTTATTTAAAATGTATTGTAACCCTTTATGGGTGGGTGTTAACACTGCCCTTTGATTCCTAATAAAAATAACAAGGACGGGCTTTTTTCTTCCTGAAAAAAAAAAAAAAAGATTTAAACTTTAATTTAGTGATGAATTAGTTAATATTTTATCATTTTATTAAAGTGCTACATGTCACTTCCATATTGAGCATCAAATTACATTTCTCCCTCTTTACTTTGACAAAGCTGTTTGGTAAAAAAAAAACAAAGATGAAACAAAATCTAAAAGTTGGCGATAAATACTCAGCGTACTGCAGAGTATTCAATGAGTCTACAGCAAGCATGCAAACCCTTGAAAACGTAACCGTTAGCATGCTTGCTGCAGGCGCATTGAATGCTCTACAAACCATATATTTATGACCCTAAAAATTGCACTTACCACCATTAATGTTATGGAAGGTACCTCTCACTACTTTTTCATAATTGATCTAGACACAACACTATCTCTCCTACGTAGTATTCAGTCAAGACTTTTCTACGTTTCCACCATGAAATCACGTGGAACCGCTCCCTGGTAAGGAAACGAGGATCACTTGTAACTTGTGGGAGCTCCTCATTTGTGCTGTGGACCAATTAATCAATGGACGATGGGACGTTGCCAGTGTAATGTCTACCGGGTACATTCACCCAAATAATACCCATGCGTCCGGTGAATTTTCAGAGCTTCTTGCACTTTCACTTGATAATATTTATTGTTTTCCTTGGTTGAATACAGTGTATATGTTGAATAAACAATATGCAATTTTTTATTTTTTTTGAGTTTTGGTTGGAATTGAGTAAAAAAATTAGCAAAGTTTAAATTTGAAAATGTTAAATTTTGTTTTAGAGTTTATAAATAAATTCAATATTTTTAAGTACTTTTATAGCATTTTTATGATGCAATTTTGATTGTTAATATATATGATTTTAAATTTGTTAACTTATTTTTAACTAAATTTTTAACAAAACAAAGTAAAAAATATACTATTTTTTTATTTTAAACACACAATATTTAAAATACACCTATTGAAATATACATTTTAGATTCAATTGTATATATATTCTAGTTTTCAATTCTATATATTCCAATTTATGTAGACTGTTTGTTTTTATTGTTTTTTCTCTTGACAATAAAAAAAACATTTATAAATATTTTTTAATTCTATATATTTCATTTTATATAATATTGATGATAATGATGATTAAAATATGAATTATTTGGATTTCTATAAAATTTATGTTATTAGAATTGTATTAGGAAATTGCTATTGAATGTGGGTGCACCCAAGGCCAAGGCCCTCTAAAATAAAGTGAGAGAAAAATCATCAACTCATATACTCACATAGCTAACAAATCCTTTCTTCCTATAGTATTTTAAGAATTATTTTTATTTACATATTATTCATTTTTATTATTTCTTCTCTCATAATATAAAACTAGACATTTTTTAATCTTTTATATTTCATTCACTTTCAAGAGCTATATAAGTCATCAAACCCTCCAATCTTTTTCCTAAATAGTTTTCATACACCTCATTTTTAAAATTTTAAAATATATTTATTCTCTTCAATGTTATAAAATTTACTTTCTATAAGTAATGTATTCATTTCTTAACTAATATAAAAACAGTTAATTAATATTTTTTACTTTAAAAAATTGTGAAGTTTATAGAAAATATCTATTTTGTAGAATCATAATATGACCAAATTACATAATTCACTCAATCATTACATAAAGACTCAAGAAGAGCATCATATCACTTACAAGAATTGAATGTGGGTGGAGATAGTAACAAACATTCATCCAAACTACCCAAGATATATCCAATGGTCATCTCTCACATGAGAGTTACACATGTATTATCTACCAATTATTTTTTATATTCGACCGTGAAATCAATTTGAAAAAGCACACTTGGCTCATTCTCCTCCAAAATAAGAAAATCATATATGATAATCCATCCCAATATAAAGAAAAAACATAGATGTTAATCCACCCCAAATTCTAGAAATAAAATAATAAAAAATTAACAATAAGTGCATCTTTTTTATAATTGTTTATTATGAATTTTGAACAACTACCATAAAATCAATCTATAGATACACTAGTTTTTTTTCCCTTAAAAAATTATCATAGCTTTACATTGGTAAAACTATATTGCTCAATGGACAACTTCTGCCAAAGTAACAACTATACAACAACCATATCAAAAACTAAATATATGAGTGTCTATCAGTTATGCAAACATAATATATCTAAACATAAAGAGGAATACTAGAAACAACTACTACCCAAAGAAGCCATGGAACCATCAGTTAGTTTCCAAAGGCACTGAAAGGAAAGCTTATTAAAGTGGAGTCTAACTCTGTAGATGTCCTCAAAAAGTGGGAGAAGAAAAATATTCACTCCTAGCTTATACACTTTAAGGAAATCCACCATCAGTTTAGAGTCTCCATGTACATAAATTCTGTCCACTCCAAGGGAAAGAGAAAACCATTTAAAAACAACGAATTCAGCCTAGAGACATCCCCAAACCAACCGCTAAATGTAAATCTCTGAAAATGGAGAAATAGATAATTCCCCAGCAACCCATGGCCTACCTTAAAAGCACAGTCTACAAAAGCCCACTTGTTACATCCTCTGAGTGTAGTTACACTTGTTACATACACTGGCACAGTCTACAAAAGCCCACTTGTTACATCCTCTGAGTGTAGTTACACTTGTTACATACACTGGCACAGTCTACAAAAGCCCACTTGTTACATCCTCTGAGTGTGTAGTTACACTTGTTACATACTCTTACATACACCGGTTACATTCTCTTAAGCATAAATAATATTTCACCATAAAATTCTAACATATAAAAAGCTATAAACCTAAAAATAAAATAACTTGAAGTTACTGCAGTGCAATATTATTCATGTCAGAATATCATCCTACAACGTTTACAAAACTACCTCTCATTGTTTCAACAGCTAGCTCTAGGTCTAGATATCACACTTTTATGAAAGCCCTAGGCTCTGATAATTAGCTCTCAGTGCCAATGGAAGAACCGTTTGTTCCCACCCACGATAAGCAATATGGAGCCGACCCAGGACGAGAAACATATTAAACACAGAATTGAAAAACAGTTAATTATTGCGGGCCACTTTGGCAGCACTAGTTACAAACATAGAATTGGGCCAATTCCTTCAAGCTGGATTCGCTGATCTGAATCGCCTCTGGTTCGGCGTTCTCCAACATCCACACCAAATGCTCGAACATCACCACCTCGCAGTCGACTGAGACGCCGTCTCTAAATCTGTCAACGATCAGTACCCTCAACAATGGATGATTCGCACAATGGGCACTTATGAAATATCGTTTTCTGGACTTCCCAACATACACTATCGTACATCCCTCGGGCGCTTCTTCTACTTTGTGATTATCTGCGTGGACGAGGCTAGATGGCCTGTTTTCTGCAAAAGTGGGCACAGCAGCATTCTTCCAATAATGAACATCACCATGAATTAATGAATCAGAAACAGATGTGGGTTTACTGTATGAACGACCTAACCTCGAGAAACTTTGCCACCTCTTGAAGATTTTCTTGATCTTGTTCATCTTTGTAGCTATTTAATGTCGGCGCGTCCTCAAAGGATGAATTAGTCTGGCAGATTGCAGGCTGTCAAACTAAAGCAATATTATAGCTGAAATGATCTTTCATATGCAAAGAGGGATCAGTATGGACTAGACTCGATCAAAGCAGCTTTGCTGCTTGGTATTTGAAAGGAACTTCTACCTAATATAGCACATAGAGGGAGCTAAGAAGGTAAAGTACTGCATGTTAGATGACAGACAGATATGCAATAATGTAGTGTGCATCATTATATTTGTTATCTGTTGTCATGTTCGAAACTGAAGAAGATTATCAACTCGAAACAATACAGTACAGTAGACACAGTACAGTAGAAAAGCAACAAGTGTACTCCAAGGACATTTAAAGTGCACCGGCCAAACCTAGAAAAAATCCCTGTCTCCTCATCCATCACATTGGTGCAGGTAAAACGATGAGCTCTGCTACAACTGTCATCTTTAACATCAAGCCTCTTTGTACTGCCTATTGGTTACTGTTTTTGAATTGCCCATTGGTTACTGAAAGAAGAGGTTCAGAGTCGGTGTAACTACCATCTCAACTTCTTGTCAACATCTAACATGAAAATTCAACGAGGTTTTCTCTATCTACAGTCAAAATTCAATGAGACTTTGTCCTCTGGTACTAATGTTTATATCAGCTATGATAACCAAAGTTGAAGATCCAATCACTCATTTATTTATAATTAGAAGTTTTCCACATTAATTGATAGGTCTATAATTTATATGGTAACATGTCCTAATTGACCCACTGAAAACAGAAAAACTTAATGTAATTTAACCTTAAATGCAATAAAGAAATACATTGTCAACTATCAGTAAGGATCCCATGGTCTTACAATTGCCAACTATCTTACCACTGCAGTCCATTGGTCCTACAATTGCCAAATTGCCAACTATCCTACCAATACAGATTAGTAAGGATTCAATCACTTACCCATTTCTATGGCCCATATAACTTAACTTATGACTAACTTAATTTCTTAATCGCTGATTTATCTTTTAGCCCCAAAAAAACAACAAACCTATTATGATACATTTCATATTGTTAGTTGAATATCCTACCAATATAGATTAGTACACATCCAATCACTTACCCATCTTTATGGCTCATATAACTTAACTTGTGACTAACTTAATTTCTTAATCACTGATTTATCTTTTAGCCAAAAAACAACAAACCTGTTATGATACATTTCATATTGTTAATTGAATATCCTACCAATACAGATTAGTAAAGATCCAATCACTTACCCATCCCTATGTTCCATATAACTTAATTTATGACTAACTTAATTTCTTAATCACTGATTTATCTTTAAACTTAATTTCTTAATCACTGATTTATCTTTTAGCCAAAAAAACAACAAACCTGTTATGATACATTTTATATTGTTAGTTATATATAATTCAAAATGAAACCTTTATTCTATTTTTTACTAAATATTTGAGATTAAAAAATAAGTTTGTTTAATAAATTTATAAGATAGTAAATGAATTTTACTTGAGATTAAAAAATAAGCTTATTTAATAAATTTATATTAAATATTTGAAATTCAAAAATAAATTCATAAGATAGTAAATGAGTTTTATGAAATTAATATTGAAAAAACTATATAATTTTTTTTTAATTAATACTACTTTATATTTTTAAAATATTATAAATATCATATTTTCTATTTCATTTTTAGACTCATATAAAAAAAATTACATATACATTTCTTGCTGATACTAATTCTAAACTCACCACCTCTTACTACCAATATTTTAATGATAAAATTAGGAAAAATGGACCAACAATATTCTTTTCAAGCTATCTATGTTTCGAACCACACATCTTACTTACTTCCAACATTATGGCGATTTCAATTAAAATTTTGAATTATGACAACAAATACATATAAAGCATAATTAATAGATGAAGGATTCTAATCTTTCAAATTAAGGTTGGATGAATTTGCTCCAATGTTTAGGTTCTTTGATTCCACTTGGCTTAATAGTGTTTTAAGATACTTTTTCATGTTTTTTTTTCAAAGTATATATTACTAAGTAGGA
Organism: Pseudotsuga menziesii; assembly: GCA_001517045.1. Classification (NCBI taxonomy): domain Eukaryota; kingdom Viridiplantae; phylum Streptophyta; class Pinopsida; order Pinales; family Pinaceae; genus Pseudotsuga; species Pseudotsuga menziesii. The sequence continues at coordinate 51,844 of LPNX010877262.1, forward strand.
TATGTATAATGGATCTTTATCTTAAATTATTTTTAAGATATAAATATCTTTGTTATAAAAATTACTATTTTAAATTGCTTAAAATAAGTTGGTTTATTGATTATAGTTAGTTGATCGTTGCTAGATCCTCATCTTTTCCTCTAGTGAAAACTAACCAGCCTAGATCCAAATCCTAGGTTCTATCAAGCGCCGAGAAGGATCAAATCTCCCGAGGTGTAAACCTACTTGAGTGCAATACATGAGAAGATGTTTGCACCTCGGGAGATTCGATCCCTCTCGTCGCTTGATAGAGCCTAGGATTTGAATCTAGGTTGGTTTCAATTGTGGGTGGTGACACAAAACTGGAGTTTGATAAACATTGTAAGGAACACGTTAAGTTGAAAACACGGATAGGTACATTTTTTTAGCATTTCCACTAAAAAATATTTACATTTAGAAATTTGATCTATTTCGATAATTGGTAGATTTTTTTTAAGTAGATCTATGCTAGTAAAACACATCTGTCAATTCTGAACTTGGGATTTAGTTGTCGACTACAATTTCCGAAATTAAGGAAATTTTAATATGTTTTCCAAATTTGAAGTACAACAATTACAATATAATTACACTTCTCGTTTGAATTTAAACACTTATTCTCGAGTATGATATTCTTATCAACGACTATCTCGTGTGACGAGAAGCTAATTCAACTCAACTCCAACTCTCACATGGTGCTTGTGAGAGTTGTCCAGTTCTTTAACTGGTTGGAATTGCCGTTAGATTCGTTACCTTTGCATTCAAAACAATGCTCCCCTTGCTCAGCATGTAGCAAATTCATTTCTGAGGAAATGTAGCAGCGTTCTTCAGCGCCTAGCTAAGTTTCAACATGGTGGCAGAGATTGAGATGATCTTCACCATTTTCACTTGATCCAAACATGGTTAGAAATTTGGTCTTCCAGCGACAGAGACTTGTATACAACTACTCTGTAAGTCTAATGTCCACACAAAGATGAAGTTAATGGCCTTCCTCTTCTCGATTATAAAGAATATTACAAAAATGATAAAAGCCAACATATGGGACTTGGGGAATTTACAAAGGCCTCCAGATCATTATCAAAATTGAATGGTCACTCCCAATCTTATGTTGAATGGAGAGTATTTAGACTTGGGAATCTAAAAGGCCAAACTTGAATGGAAACTTCATTTATTTTTAATGAAAAAATTGAATGGAAAATTAAAATTAAGTTATATATATATATATATATATATATATATATATACACACACACCTCACCTTTTAAGTTGAGAATTATAGTAAAATAGTAAAATTATAATTAAGTTGAAAATTATATGAGATAATAAGGAAGGTTGAAAAATGTAATTGTCTTTCAAAGTATATATATATATATATATATATATATATATATATTTCCAAAATTTGAAGTCAACTATGTCTAAAGTAAATAAGGTAAGAAATTTTAATAAACTTTGAAAGCACATCTGTAATCTTTTTAGAAATTTTAAAGTATAATAATGAATATTGAGCATATCTTAATTTGTTTCATTATGATTCATAGATGGATGGTACAACGCTCATGGAAAAATAATCTTGGGAAATGAAAGTATTGATTAGTGTTTGAAATAATATATTTTTTAAAATTTTAAAATTTTTTAGTAGTAGTTTATTTTTTATTTTGGGTGAGTGCAAGAAGATGATGGACCTTTTTGGCGCGTTAGATGCAATAGAAACCTGAAAAATCAGGCATCCCTCAACTTACTTGGATTTTTTGAGATACTTATGCAAAATATCTTGCATTGAGTAAAAAACATGAAATGTAGGAATTTGAATCACCTTTCCGAATATATAACTTTTATGTATCGAAAATTTGCATAGTTATGTCAAATTTTATTTTTCCTAACAGGCACTTTTTATTTTTCAGGGAAATTATAAGGTATATGTTTTTTTGGGTGCAGCCTTTGAGGGCCTAAATGATCGAATCAAGCTACACAAATTGACATCCATGTAGAGAATTCATAGCACTAGTGCGGCATTATTTTTCGAAAATTAAATTAGTAATTTTATAATATTTTTATAATTGTCTAAGTGAGAAAACCTTGAAAAATGGTACGTGTTTTGTGGGTGCAGCCTTTGAAGGTCTTAATGAAAAAATCATGAAATGGGGTTTTGATAGAACGTAGAGGTTAGTGTCTACTTGTGCACCATACAATTTTTGTTTGAAGTGATCAAGAATTGAAAAAGTTATAGAAGAAACACTACCAGTGTGTTTTTTGAGTTGAGGAGTCATGACAGAAGATAAATAAGAAAAAAATAGAAAAAATTATGTATTCTTGTTAAAATTTACATATTTAGAATCTGCAAAAAAAACCATATCTGTTTCTAAAATTTCATAAAAAATGGAGGTGTGCAGCACAATCAGACGAACTGTTAAACATGAGCATATTGAAAATATGGATATAATGCTGAATTTGCCATGGTTTATCATACTCCAAGGCACAGGCATGTTGAATTCGAAGCAAAGTACAAAGTAGACACATAGGCATAGGAATTCCACGAAAGCATGGGTGGAGGCTCGGCCTTATCATTTGGAGGGAATAAAAATTTGAATTTA
>LPNX010877262.1:57409-70090 GCA_001517045.1 Pseudotsuga menziesii
TTCTTTATTTTTAAATGAAATTTGGGAAAAAATTACCAAATCTCCTTGCATGAAATTTACCATGGGTTGTTTAAGAAGATTTGCATGGTTGTTTATGAGGCCTTGCACATGGTTTTAAAATCATGTGCAAGGCCAACATATTTTTGGTGATAATTACATCTAGGGAATATATCCATGTAAGCTTACTATCTTTAGTTTATGTATTGGAATCAAATCCACTGAGGAATTAAAGGGATTAGCCTACCAAAGAATATATCCATGTATGCTTACTATCGCCTACCAATCATTCTCAAGAGTGAAATGTGTAATTAATTTTTGTCATTTTTCTCTTTGCAAGATTAGCCTACCAATCATTTTCAAGAGTAAAATGTGTAATTAATTTTTGGGTCAACAAACACTCTTTAACAACTATACCCACCTTGTTTTCCTTCAACATATTTTATTAAAAAAATGTTTTATTACAAAAAATAATAAATAATAAAATAATAGTTAAAGTATTTTTCAGCATAATTAATAATAAATTATTAATTCATGGTGTATTACACATACCTTCTTCCATATATGAAATAGGTATTCATATTTATATCAAATATAAAAAGCCCAATCATTCCACACAATCCTTTAAATATTCATATTAAAGTTCAAACTATTAGACATCAGCAAAATATTTATAATATAATTTTCTCAATATAAATAATACCTAAATTATAGTTGACTTTAATGCATCAACAAAATATTCTAATATAATCTTCTCAATATAAATAATGCCTAAATTATAGTTAGTTTGTCATTGAGATAAAATATACAACTTATAATTTGAAATTCTTTTGATTATGAAAAACATAATTACTAATTCCCTCCAAAAAAAAATTAAAAATAAGAATAAATAAAAATAAATAAATACTTACTAAATAATTTTTCTATTCCTCATTACTTACATTTTCCATTATATATAATATGTCAATGCTTTTAGTTCCATGCGCACAATATATCAATCTACACAATTCCTCAGCATAAAAAAAATCCATTTGTTGTTTACAAAACAAAGCACGACATAACCAATCGCAAACCATAACTTGAAATTTTCCATTATATATAATATGTGAATGGAGCCTAGATCCATCAATTGTATAAATGAATATCAAATAACAAATAACAATATTTTGCGGTGGCCACAAAACTATTTCACCGTGGCCACAAAACTATGAGGAAGAGATCATACTGGGTTGCCACAAAACTATTTCGCCGTGGCCACAAAACTATGAGGAAGATATCATATTGGCCTGTGGGAGTTATTTTCTACTATGTCAGGACACGACTGTGGGTTGTGGGTTAAGTATCCAGACATAATAACTTAAGCCCCGGAGCCAGATTAAGTATTAAAATATATATATATATATATATATATGGAAATATATTTTAATATATGGCATAGGAGCATAGCAGGTCACACCGGCAGCACGAAGAAGATTAGGCAGGTGTAAGGCCGCATTGGCGTGAGTAGGAGATGGCTGGCTGGGAGGAGATGGCTGAGCTTTCCCTCTCCCACAGTATTTAGCCCCGAAGTTTGCCAGTCTTATTCGCCCACAGTATTCAACCGGGAAGATAGAGAATTCGTCCATCATTGTCGAATATAAGTTGCCAAATTTATAATTTAAAATTTAAATTTCTTACCTAAGTTTATTGTCCTTATGACCTTACATTATTAGGCCGACAAAATATTTACTACTTTTTACATTAGTTACTTCAATATTACAAACATTACAAATGTTACATCACGTTACAAGATCTCTCCCATAATATTCATATCACTATTATTTTTTGCTGACATGTTACAAACGTTACATCACGTTACAAGATCTCTCCCATAATATTCACTATCACTATTATTTTTTGCCGACATGTTACAAACGTTACTAACGTTACATCACGTTACAAGATCTCCCACATACTGGGTTGTAGAGCACCTCTTGACGCAATTACTATTATTCCACAACCCCTTATTTTAGTGTGAGCATGCTTTATCTTGAACCTTCCCTACTCCTACTCTAAAAAAAATAAAAATTGATATAAATATCCTTCTATATAGAAGCTATTATATGGAATAAATAGTTCTCTATATATAAATGGTTAGCCTATATTAGTGTGGTGCCTCCTACTAACAAAATTGACTCCCTCTGTACTCCCTACATAAATACTTCCTTGTACAAAATATACTTCCCCACATTGGTTAAGAAAAGGCCCATAACAACATATTATAAAGTATAATATATTATTTTCCTTATTCAAATTATGTGGAAAACCAAACGAGAGTAGTTCCTCCTAATAACATAATGATTGATTTCTCAATAGTGAGTTGGATACTCCTAACATCGATGTGATTTAGGTGGACAGACCCACCTCTTCCACTAACTTAGCCTTTGGTTCTACATCTTGCTAGTTCTAATATAGTTTTGTAGGTCCTAATTTCTAATGGCCATTTCCAATACGTTTTTGGTAGTTTACACAACTTTGTAGCCTTCCAAACACATAGATTGTGGGTCTTAGAAAACATATAGATTTTGGACTTTAGAAAATACATAAAGAATATAATAAGCTTTGTGAATATAATAAGCTTTGTGATGGCTAAATTAGAAATGTCCCAAACACATTCTGTATGCAAAATTTGTTCCAAACACATTCTGTATGCAAAATTTGTTGCCTTGGAAATTTGACACATCGACTAGGTTCCCCAATGCTTGCATTCCTTTTGATGGCTCATATCATAGGGTTAAGGTTTTGGAACTCTAATATTTCACCCCTTAGTTTTTATACTTTATGTTAAAATATAGTTTCATTCTCTTGTAATATTTTACTCATGAATGAACATAGTTGATACATTACTTTTAGGAGATCAGCTACCTTTATTCTAGCTAGTTTGTATTTCTTTGAATATCGAAGTGTTTTCTATTTAATTCATTAAAAGAATTTTGGTTTTACTATATTATTATTCCCTCTACAATAACTCTATGTAATTTTATATCTATTTCCCTCTTCATTTCATTCTCCATAATATCTAGTCTTTATAGTTTTTCTCTCCATATCCCTGATAAGATTAAGGTACAGGGAGTTAGGATCCGAACTAACCAGGCATGGTATTTACCACCCTCACCAACCCAAATGAACTCCCATGGTCACGAAAAAAGAAAGATGATGTATCAAGGGATCATATCAAGTTGTTTCTTGAGGAGGCCCTTACACAACAAAGAAATGAAATGATGGATAATTTCACTCAAATTCTTCCAAAACTAACAACAGAAACCAAGGAAACTTTAGCAAAGAATCACTTTGAAGATGTGATTCTCTTCAAGGAACCATTTATCTTTCATGCTTCTTTATTCAAAGACTCAATAGATGAATATTCTTTGGGGAAATGGTTAGATAATCTAGAGAATTATTATCTCTAAAAAAATAAAAATATATATTGTTCTAAGATCACCTTCACACTTCTTAAGTCCCTTCGCATTGTCAAGGATCAGTGGGACACTTACCAGGTTCAACATGACAAATATTAGTATTCGACATTTAGGATAGAACACACTTTAGCATTTTTTGTTATTTCTCTCAAGGATAAATTCTACCCTTTTAGAAAATATCATGATCAATTCATAACTTGGAAAACTTATTTCCAAGATAGAGAGTAGACAATGTCAAATTAGACTAGTATATCCTTACCTTGCACTCAAATTTTGATAGTAGAGACTCCAAACAACACTTGGTTCTAAAATATAGTAGTGGTATACATAGGTACATCCAAATAAATATGGAGATTAAATACATATCCTTGTTAGGATTTTCTTATCAATATGTTTGCAAGATCAAGGAAAAATTTAAGCATAATATTACATGAGGAAATTTTAGTCTACGAATAAACCCATATAGAAGTGTGGTAAAGGTATCCCTAACACATAGAACAAACGATAGAGAAAGTATATCTAACCTTAGGAAAACCAATCCAAGATTCCAAGTTGCAAGTAAAGAAGGGTAATAAGATCCAAAGAAAGATACTAGAAGATGGTGTGAATTCAACAAAATCACTTGGTACAACAATGATGATGCTACTCCAAAAATACATTGTTGGCCAAGTTGAAATCCTAAAAATAAAATTCTAATTCAGACATTGATTAGAATTGAATAAGGGAAAATGGATTATTGATAGCAAACCAAGTATTACTGTCACTATTGCAAAATACCCAACTAAAGGAACTAAAAGGACTTGAGAAAGGTCAATGCTTCTTACACTCACATATTATGTGGGTGAAGGGACTCCATTGCATTTCATTGTTGATAGCGACATCCAAAATAACTTGATCATAGCAGAGGCCATTAATAGGTTGAAGTTGTTGATGATGTCACACACCAAGCATTCACCATTAGTTGGTTGAGACAAAGACAAGAAATCTACATTAGTTTGCAATGATGCTTACACTATGGCATCAATACCTCGAGAGATGAGGGATTATCTGATGTTTCCTTGCATCAAACATATGATATTATTTGATGAAAACCATATATGTGGAAGCATCATGCTATTTATGAGCATTATCCTCATAATATCATTTTTTTCTTACAGAGAATAACTATAAAGGGTACTAATGCAATTTCATCTATCACCATCTCTTTCATGGAAACAAAGAATTGCAAGGAGGTGAACTCTCAAACTAGGAGATTTGTGCTCTTCATAGAATTGTTAGAAGGTGAATGGAATATTACTCTGAACCCTAGGGACTCTAAGAAAGGTATCTCTAAAAATAAAAATTAGATGGAAAATATAATGGAAGAATATATACAAATATAATCACCTCGCCTACATGGATGCCCATAAATTATAAAAATGCTCTCTTTTGGAAATGGAGAAATCAAACACCAAATTTAAGAGATTTAATTCAATAGGGCCATATTTGACAAAGATCCTCATATTACAAGAGTGAAACTGTTCTAGTAAAGAAAAAATGACATAACATCGAAAATTTGTCTTAATTACAAATCCTTGAAAAATATCACGGTCAAGAACTAGCATCTAATCCCTCATATTAATGGTATTCTTTATCGTCTCAAGGGTGCCAAATTTTAAAGTAATTTGATCTAAAATAAGGCTATCACTAGGTGTTAATTTATAAAATAATGTATGGGAGACAACCTTCATGTCCAATCAAGGCCTCTTTGAATTCTTGGTCACATATTTATGCTTGACTAATGCCACGATAACACCTTTTCTATGTACTCAACTTGAGACAATTTCAATTTACGATTATTCTCGTCTCTTGTTATGCTCATACCAAGGATTTTATTTGCAACACCCAAATCCTTCATCGCAAATGATTTAGCGAGTTTCCTTTTTAGCACATTTATATCCTGCATGTTACACTTGCAAAGAGAAAGTCATCTGCATACAATAACAAGATAATATATTTTCCATTATGTAGCTTCTTGAAGTAAACAAAATGGTCAGAATGGCATCTAATATACTACCTGTTCTGTCATAAAATTATCAAATTTTAAATACCACTGCATTGGAGCTTGCTTTAGGCCATACAATATCTTCTTCAACCTATAAACCAAATTCTCCTTCCATTTGACCTCATACCCTATGGCTACTGCATATAAATCTCTTCCTCCAAAAATCCCTAGGGAGAAAGGTTTGTTTTTACATATAACTGTTCAAGATGCAAATCTTCTACCTCCACTAAAATTAAAATAGTTCTAATTGAATTCATTTTAATAACAAGAGAAAATATTTCATCAAAATCTATCCTTTGTTTTTTTCAAACCTCTTTACAACAAGTCAAACCTTGTATCGATTCTTGCCTCCATCTTCTTCCTTCAAGATGTATACTCATTTATTATGCAATGCTATTTTTCCTGCAAGAAAGTCAACCAAATCCCAAGTTTGGTTTCTTACCAATGAGTCCATCTCCTAATTCATGCCTTGCACCCACTTCTTTCTAGTTTCCTCCTGCATTGATTCTTCATAACATTATGCCTCACCAGAATCAGTCATCAATAAATAATACAATGAACGAGAGAATCGTTTAGGGGATCTACTTAACCTAGTATATCTTCTTACATTTGTAGAGGTACTTGCTACTGTTCTTGATTTTCTGGTATCTTTGGAACTTTATTTTCTTTGATTTCATCAAACACTATGTACTGTGTGTTTTCCTTTTCCTCTTTCTTTCCCTGCAACTGATATTTCTACATAACCTTTTCATTGAATACCACATATCTACTCCTAATGATTTTGTTATTTTCCTAATCCCATAAGCGATAACTAAAATTATCAACCTTGTATCCAGTGAAGGTGCATTTCTTGGATGTGGCCTCAAGATTTGTCCTATTTTCTTTACCAATATGGACAAATGCTTCACAAACACCAGTTATGCAAAATGAGTAGTTTACGTTTTTACTTGTCCATGCCACCTCTGGAATTTCACCATATAAAACACTTGAAGGCCCTATGTTTATTAAGTAAACAACAATATCTATAGCATCATCCCAAAAATGTAAGGGAAACCCTGCAGGAAATCTCATACACCTTGCACGTTCGATGATCGTCATATTCATCCTTTCTGACACCATTTTCTTGTGGTGTTCATGGGACTGTCTTCTCTCTACAAATCCCATGGTATGAACATTAACTATTAAACTCTTTGTTGTAGTATTATCCTCCATTATTAGATCTGAAACACTTCAATATTTTCCCTGACTCATTCTCAACCAAAGCTTTCCTCTTCTTAAAAGTAGCAAACACATCAGATTTTTGTATAATGCAATACCCCTAGTTTTTTCTAGTTGCATCATCAATAAAAGTAACATAATAACGGGAGCCACCAATAGATTGTACATGATATGGTCCCCATACGTATGTAAGCACAAGCTCTAAATTTTCACTATTCTTTTGTTTCCCAAACCTGAGAAATCTAACTCTCTTCTATTTTCCATAAACATAGTTCTCATAGAATTCCAAACTTACCTGCTTCAGATATGGAAGCAATTTCCTTGAGTGGAGAATCTGCATCCCCTTCTCACTCATGTGGCCAGGCCTATGATGCCACAATTCTCCACCTATTTCTGTGGAATCTACAAATATAAAATAATTAATATTATGAAGACATAAATACAATGTACCTATCCTATCTCCTTTTATTATTACTAGTGTTCCTTTAGTGATCTTACACCATGTTTTTCCAAACGTAGACAAACAAATGCTATCTCCCAAATTCCCTATTGAGATCAAATTTCTTTTCATATTAGGATTATTCCTTACATCTTTTAGCATCCATTCATTTCCATTATTTAACTTAATTCGTACCTTACCCATTCCAACAATTTTACACGGTTCACCATCCCCCAATAAAACATGTCCAAAATCACCTGGAACATAATCATGAAAGAATTTCCTATGGGGTGTAGCATGACATGAAGCCCTTGAATCTACTACCCAGTAATCACTAGTATTATCTAATGCAAGAATCAAATCATCTTGTAACGCATCACCTGCTACATTTGCTTCCTAATTAGTCTCCTACTACTTGTCTTCTTTCTTATTTGGAGCTATGCAGTCTTTCTTCAGATGTCCTCTCTTACCACAGTTCCAACACTCTATCTTTCCTAGTATGGACTTGGATATGCCCTTTCTATACTTGTTGTGATTACTTGGTCTCTTTCCTCTCTCCCTTTGTCTTCCCCTGCTCTCCATGGTCAACGCATTACCCGATGTCTCACCTGTTCTTTTTCTTCACATTTCCTCGCTAAGAATAACAACAACAACATCATCAAATTTAAGAGTGTTTGAACTAGGGATAGATTTTCTTACATCCATGACCAATCCATTCCATCTTGCTAGAAATGAGCACTAGATTAGAAGATCCCTAACCTCATCATCAAAGTTCACTTTTATAGAACTTATCTGGATAGTAATCGTATTAAATTCATTTAAATGGTTAGCAACAAATCCATGTTCTGACACCTTCATATTAAATAAACGCTTCATCAAAAATACCTTGTTGGAAGCTGATGGTTTTTCATAGAGCTTAGCCAATGCGCTCATCACACCCTCTATTGTATCTTCTTTGAAAATATTGAAAGCCACCGATGAAGCCAAGCGGAACTGTATTGTTCCCAGTTCCTTTATATCAAGAACCTCCCATTCTTTGTCCTTCATAGTCATCGGTTGTTTTGTTTTTCCGCTCCATGATAGGTACAGATCCTTCTGGCTCAAATAGTCCTCCATTTGCATCTTCCATAACTTGTAGTTTTGGTCGTTCAATTTCTTGACCCTAAATTTTTCTTCTTTTTCCATTCCTCCCACTCAAACCAGGAACCCTTCTTTCTTGTGAGTTTACCATCCAAATAGACCTTTTGGCTCTAATACCAATTATTAGAAAAACAGGATCACAAAGCAATAACAATAAAAAATAAATATGAAAATATTAAAACACATTACAAGAGAGACACAAATATAACGAGGTTCACCCAAGATGGGTTATGTCCACACATAAATTTCTAGTCCTTTCTTATTATTCTGTCCAACAAAATGAAGGGATACAACTTGTAGCAACCCCATTGCACTTCATCTTCACTCTCTCACAATCTCCTTCTCACAATCACAGAGATTGTTTTACAATGCCTCAATACAATACACAGTTGTATTACAGTGCCTTCCTTTTATAAATGGAATACAATGGGAAAATACCATGGGATGCCCAAAACTATGGGCCTGTAAATCACCAATTATTGTCCAAGTCATGACTATGAAATTACAACATTTTACAAGGGATTTTTTCCTAAATTTTCACTATGGGGGCACTGCCCCTAAAGCCTCGCTAAGGGGGGGTCCCAAAATAGTTGTTGACCCCCCCCCCCGGACCCCCTTGACTACTATAGTGGGGGGTAAATCCCCCCCACACCTCCTTGTCAGGTGTTGGGATCCAAACACGACTGACACAACATCTCTAAATCAAGAAGATCAGGCTCCACAACCAACAAGTTTCCTCATTTGATTGAGGAACATAACACAATGGGGAGCAATGCTTCAGAAGGGAGGAGAATTGATACACGTGGATATCAATGGCCTCCCACCTCTTCCATAGACTTAGAAAGGTTGTACATCATGGAAATTCTACTACAATTTTGTATTTTTTGAACTCACATATTTTAGGAAATTCCTATGCATTTTTATCTATGACATGTCCCCACAATATTTGATCGTGAACTTACCAAACATGTAGAGCATAGAATAAACTTTCAAATAGTCTAATAAACTCTCCAAACAATGTATTTATATGAAAGTTTTGTCCCTAAAAAGTTGACGTATCAACTAGGCTCCTCAGGACCCGCACTACTTTCGCCACCTCATTTCCTAAGGTTAAGTTTTTTAATCTTTATGTTTTTGTCTCTTAGGTATTTTATGCTTTATTTTTAAATGAATTTTTGGTCTCTTGTGATATTCATCTTGTAAATGAGCATAACTAACACATCTCTCTTCGATGACAAGCTATCACCATTCTTGCCACTTTGTATTACTTTGCATATACAAATGTTTTTCAATTTCATTAATCAATTGAATATCAATTTCACTTTATTATTGTGATGTCTACAACAACTCAGTGTGATTCCATCTATATTTCTATCTTCATTTCATTCTCCACATAGTCTAGATCACTATGAGTCTTAAAATTGTTTAAGTAGCATAAATACATGTTTGTACAAAAACTAGTATCCCACATTGATTATCAATCCAACATACTTATTTTCATGCTTTTCTAAAAAATTATGATTACTCAGTTGGATATACCTAACATACATCCTCTTGTAATTGTGTATATTACATAAATACCCCTTTATAAAAATACTATCCCACATCAGTTGAGAGAAGTGCCACAGAACAACATATAACAATGATATATGTAAGTATGCTTTTGTTAATGGGGGCATTCATAAGGGAGTGGTTCCTCCTACTAACATAATGGTCAATTAGTAATTATTTGAGTATGTTTGTTCCTTTCCCTACACTCCTCCCTTTATGAAAAAAAACATCTCAATGGTAATATTCCATAATACCCCTTTCCCATACCATCTCAAAAAACACCTATAACTATGTTGATTAAGTATATGATCTAGACAAACTAGCGACAGCGTGTATTGTTAGGGCACTCTCTGTGGTGTCACAGGTTCAAATCTCGGGTTACTCATGCCCCACAACGGTGGGCTTTGTGGGTGCACCTAGGGGTATAGTGAAATTAGAACATGAATCGAGCTCATGCCACACAAGTACGAGCCTCGTCCTAATTGTTGATTCCCATAGTACAAAAAAGTATAATATCTATACATTTAAAAATATTTCTATGACATATATATTTACCTATTCGTAATTTTGATGTGTGATGTACAAATTTTATAAAAGTGTAAAATACTTAATATTTCAGCATTGAATTCCATACCATCCCAACAAATGCCTATAACTATGTTGATAAAGTATAATATCTATACATTTAAAAATATTTCTCACATATATATTTACCTATTCATAATTTTGATACAATGATGTATAGTTTTTATGAAAATGTAAATTTCTTAATATTTCAGTATTGAATTCTACTCCTTTTATTAATATAATAAGAAATTTGTCATATCGACTTAGACACTCCTTAATAAATTAAATCCCTATTTGCTATGTCATCCTCATAATAACTCACACTCATATGTTAGCAAGTACAAATAGTTGCATGCCCCTCTAGCCAATTTCCCTATTTGTCATGTCATCCTCATAATACATTGACACTCAATTGTTAGAAAGTACAAGTATGTGAATGCCCCTCTTTTTCTACAAGTATGTGCATGCCCCTCTTATCTTTTAATGCAAACTCATCTCACCATGTTTCCCCACCTAGTCTTATCACCCTCCCAATCCTTGATGCATTATTTATGTGCTTTTTCTCATAGAACAACCATGCAATCTACACTATTTGGGTTCCCAACTTCACAACTCATATGTGAACAAACCTTACGTCATGCCCCTAGTCTTATCACCATCCCAATCATTAATACATTGTTTATGTGCTTTTTCTCATAGAACAACCATGCAATCTACACTATTTGGATGCCCAACTTCACAAGTCAAACAAACCTTTAAGTCATGCCCCTAGTCTTATCACCCTCCCAATAATTAATGCATTGTTTATTTTCTTTTTCTCATAGAACAACCATGCAATCTACACTATTTGGATGCCCAACTTCACAACTCATATGTGAACAAACCTTTGAGTCATGCCCTTAGATCATATTATGAGGAACTCATATGTGAACGAGCCTTTAAGTCATGCCCCATATGTGAACGAACCTTTAAGTTATGCCCCTAGATCATAGTAGTATGAGGAACTCATATGTGAACGAACCTTTAAGTCATGCCCCTAGATCATAGTGTGAGGAACTCATATGTGAACGAACCTTTAAGTCATGCCCCTAGATCATAGTATGAAGATGTTAATCTTACTCAATGCATTTTGATGGATGTCTTTATAAATTTGGTGATTATTATTATACTTGATGGGTATGGTATGAGGGTTTGGTCAATGTTGAACATTGAACATATTATTAGTTGCCTGGATTGCATATTAGTTTCGTATTCATACACTTTTTTTTGTAAGCAAGCACCCACGAAATTCCGAACTGATGACCTTACACAAAAAGTGACATAACAATACACCCATCCACCGTTTATTCAGAATTTTATGTTATTGGCATGATTTTCTTGTCACATCGATTTTCAATTTCATGATTTTTTTTTTTTAATATCTAGCCGATGTAATTCCTTTTGTTATACAAAAAGCATTTAAACGTTTATGTTGACAATATCTTTTACCTAAGCCCGACCATAAAAATTATTCCGTCACCATTTGTCTAGCAGTTGGTTCACAACATTATAATGTCAAAGTAGAACCATTGTGCGCGGCTCCACCTGTCCCCTAGATTGTTTGGTATATATTTTAATGGAAAAGATTGTGGACCCCGCCTCGGATCGACTTCTTATTGTGCAGAGCCATTTCGGTCGAGCCGTAGGTCAATGTTCAATTCGGGGTTGCTGCACATTTTCTCACCGAATATAAAACATGTCATGGTAAATGTCGATGTTATAAATAAAATAAAGGGAAAATAATATCTCTTAACCATAAGTAATAATGATATTGTAAAAAAGTTAAAAGGGAAAACAAGGGAGAACTACATAGTGGTAATTTGTTTGTTATAATAATAATAATAATAATCTATTTTTAAGGTCACCACCAAGCGAGACACCAAATTGGTGTATGAGACCCCCTTGTTTGTGGGACAAGGGACCCCCCTCTGCGCAACGATTTAACTGCTAAAGTCTACAGAGGTGTGCATACACTACCTCCTAGATTTGAACCCGTGACCTCCTAAGAGGAAACACATGCTCTTAACCATTAAGCCCACTCATGATGTGAAAGTTATGATAGACCATAATAAATAAAATAACGAGTTTATTAAATTGTATATATTATTAAAAAAAATAAGTTATATATATTTAAAAATATATGTTATGCATATTAAAAAATTATATGTTAGGTATATTTTAGCATGAGTATAGCGAAGTCAAAGTATATATATATATAAATTTTCAAA
>LPNX010877262.1:73330-98557 GCA_001517045.1 Pseudotsuga menziesii
TTATTTTGTTAGTAACATTACATAGCGTTACAAGATCTCCCCCATACTGGGGGGAGCGCCTCTTGATGCAATAATTGTGTAATTGTTGTCTTCAAAAAGAATTTATGTTTTGCACAAATAGGAGATATGCTTTATACTTTGTTGGAGTTGGCCACTAACAATGTTCTTTCACAATTGTAAAATGTTGATTCACAACAAGATCTAGAATCTAAGAGAATCCTCACAATGTAAGAATTTGACAATGCATGAGTAAAACAATGAAAAGAGGAAAAATGACACAAACAAATGGTGCCAATAATTGACGTTTATATTATAGTCCAACATGAAAGCATGTGTGGATCATCATTATATTACAATAGGAGAAAATTGTGAGCCTTTGGAGGCAATCAAATGGCATATATGTGGCAAGCTTACATTGGACCGCAAAAATCCCCTAGGTTGACCAATAGGCTCCCAAACCACCTCAAATGGTCACAGATGTATAATGTGAAAGTTGTACTGGCATGGATGGTCATAAATGAAGGTGGTCCAAGTTTGGTAGAGTGAGTGGAGGTGTGGAAGTGGCTCTAGGCTTCCCAAGGAGGCCAAAAGAGCCAAAATCAGCCAAATACAATGCATGAGCACCCCTAGTCAACCCATATCCATAAATTGAGTGGGAGTGCCCCTAAGAACCAAGTGGTCATAAATGAGGTGCCTTATCTCCTGGTTGACAAAAATGAGGGAGTTGGTGGTCATTAATGGTCCAAAACCTCCAACAACCTTAGGAAAACATCATAGACCACGGTTTGGACCATCTAACATACGTAAAAATGAATGAGGCTTGGTCCTAGGTGGTATAATTTTCTAAAACCCCCCCTTAATCATGAATTAGTGTAAACAAACAAAATGAGGCCTTGGAAACTAAGGCTCAAGTCACCTCTTACAAATTTTATTAGTCCATATAACCAAGGTCTGGAGGAAAATCTCATGGGAATAAAAGCTCCCCTCTAAAATGGACATGAAGCAAAATATGAAGTGAACATTAGTCATCACCATGTGTCACCCACCCCAAGAGTGGTATAAGATAGGTGAGAGTCTTTTCAATGAAGCTCTTGATGAAGATGTCAGGATTTTGCTCAACATATGGGAAATACTCCAATGATATCACCTGGTCATGCACCAAGCTCCTGACGTAGTGCATGTGAATCTCAATGTTCCTTGTCCTCTATCTCTGTACTGGGTCTGTGGATATCTTGATTGCACTTTAGTTATCACACAAAATAGCAATGGGTGAATCAAAAGGAAAACCAAGTTCTCCAAGAATGCCTTGCAACCACACACATTGTGTAGTTGCATTCATTGCTCCTCTGTACTCGGCCTCAGCTGAAGTTAAGGAAATAGTGTGTTTTTTCTTACTTGACCAACAAATAGGACCATGTGAACGCATGAGTACATATCTTGAAGAGGAATTTATGTTAGTGCTATATCCATCCCAATCAGAATAAGTAAATCCTACTAGTTCTAGTGGAGAAGTAGTTGCATAGTGTATCCTGAAATGTTTGGTTTCTTACACATAATGCAAGATCCTTTTGGAAGCCTTCCAACCGATCTGATGAGGATCCTACATATATCTAGCAACAACACATGCTGCATAAGCTAAATCAGGTTGAGAGTGTGTGAGAAACAATAAGCTCCCAACTAGTTCCCTATACAACAAGTTGTCCACCAATGGAGATGAACCACAATCACCTAGATTTACTCCTGAAAGGAATGGAAACTTATAAACTTTACATTCAACCATTTTGAACTTCTGTAATAGTTCTGAAGCATACTTTGATTGGATGACCTTGATACCTGTATCACATTTCTCAATCTCCAAGCCAAGAAATTGTTTCAACAATCCTACGCTAGTAATAGAAAATGCATTGTGTAATGAAGACTTAAATGAACCTATATTAGCAATGCTACTTCCAATGATCAAAATATCATTGACATAAAGTACAATTATCATAATAGAGTCATCTAAATGCTAAAAATACACATTAGGACCATATTTTCATCTTTCAAAACCTTATGAGAGAAGACAGTTGTCCATCTTGGCATACCAAGCTCTGGGAGCTTGCTTGAGGCCATAGAGAGACTTCTTCAGTGTAAAAACAAGTGAATGATCATGTATGAAGCCTTCAAGATGTTGAATATAAATCGCCTCATGAAGGTAACCATGAAGAAAATCACTCTTCACATCCATATGGTGCATCTCCCATCATTTGGATGCAACATTGGACAAAACTAACGTGATTGAGCCCATCTTTGCCATCGGTGCAAATGTCTCTGTAAAGTCCACTCCATAGAATTGAGAGAAGCCTTTGGAAAGAAATATGGCCTTATAATTTACATCAAAACCATTGGTAGCTATTTTGGTCCTATACACCCAATTACATTGCATTAGTTTCCTCTTGGAAGGTAGAGGAACCGACTCCCAAGTTTCATTGTCTTGCAAAGACTTGAAATCTTCTTGCATGGATGATTCCCATATTTGATCATGTGATGCTTCTTCATATGAATGTGGATCAAATCCAACTATCAGAAAACACCTCTCAGGGATATTCGAATCACAAGTGGAGAAAGCATTGTGAAACTGAGATCTAGTCTTCGTAGTGTCTAGTGAATCTCCTCCAAGATCACCGACTTCTTGTATGGTTTTCTCATCCCATTTTGGCCTCGTGGGAGAGTCATGATATGCATGCATGTAATTATCCTCATATTCCATATCAGAATAATAAAAAAATTAGAAATCTAAACATCACTTACATCATCATTGAGTGGAGGATGTGAACAATCACCCTCTACTAGTTCAACCTCTTGCATAGGCTCTTCTTCAAACTAAACAATTCTCTCATTGAAAGTTTTCTGAGATGAGGGATCAAAGAGATTGTATCCCTTTGAATATTCATCATATCCAACCATTATGGACTCATTTCTTTGGGGATGCAGGGATTTTCTATTCTCAGGAGCTATCCTATCCCATGATTTTGAGCCAAACACCCTAATGAGACACATTAGGCTTGTGTCCTTCCCAAGCCTCGAATGGAGTTTTGTATTCTAAGTATTTGTGTGGAAATTTGTTCAAAACATATGCAACAAATTTTATGGCCTCATACCATATATTAGGATATAAAGACTTATCCTCCAACATGCAAGTGTACATCTCCTTCAATGCTCTATTATTGCGCTCTGCTACACCATTTTGTTGTGGTGTGTAGGGAACTGAATGTCGCATTTGAATGCCATTCTATTCACATAGATTATTTAGGTTCTTATTGACATATTCTTTTCCATTATAAGTCCTTAAGACATTTATCTTTTTCCCATTGAATTTCTCAACCGAATCTTTGAAAGCTTTGAAGATTTCAAACACTTCAGATTTCAACTTGAGGAATAACACCCAACAATATCTTGAAAATCATCCATAAATGTTAGGAAATACCTTGAGTTTCCATAGGAGGGTGTGGGAATAGGTCCTATCTGATATGAATGGATCAATTCGAGGACTTGAACAACACTTCTTTCCTTCCACTTGTCATACTTGCACTCTGAATGCTTCCCAATAATGCATCCCTTGCATGTTCCTTTCGAGAATTTAATGCTTGGAAGTCCTTCAACCATCTTTTATTTGCTCAAATCTTGAAGATATCTATAGTTGAGGTGTTGAAACCTATCATTCCATATAATATTATTGATCTCATTGGCACGTGACAAAAGCGTATTTGTTGAGGAGTAAGGAAGAAAGTGTGAAAACTTGTACATCCTTGATTCATGATCTGCAACACCCACTACAACCACTTTTCTAGTGGAAACTTAAAAAATTTCCACATATTCTAGAGTGAATGTCACTCTCTTAGCCAAACTAGTGTGGGTCATTTGGTAGACAGAGAGTAGATTTCCTACAATGTTTTTCACAAACAACACATTGTTGAAGTAGCCATTGTCTAGATTGATCCTACCAGTCCCTTTCGTTGTGATCTCTAAGTCATATCCAATGAGGATGAACAAAACATTGTATGGAGGAAGGGAAGAGAAGTATTCATCTACAGAATACATATTCCTTGAGGCACATGAATCTATGATGAAGGAGGAATATCAACAAGTTCTAGCCACCAATGCATAGCATCTCTCCTTGCTTTTAGAATTCAAACATCCATTCTTCCTCTTTGTGCCTGTTGCAGCTGCAACAATTTCCCAAAATTCCAAAAAAATTTAGGACCCTCCTTTTGCTTAGATTAGTTTGATTTTCTTCTTTGGTTTGATCTAGGGACTTTTGAGAAAGACTTTTCTTATGCTTGGATTGATCTACCACTTGTTTGATTCTTCCTATAACGCTTGAAACAATCCACTTTTCGTTCGAACTTCATCGCTGCTTTTAAATTTGTTCTCAGCTTGTTTGAATCAGAAATGTATTTGCTTTTTTCCCCCGCCATTGCGGATGGATAATCGGTTTGGGTTCGTTGGTTTTCGCATCGGCTGCTTTCTGGTTTTGCATCGGGACTTTTTATGACTTCTTCTTTCACAGTTGCGGATGGAAAAATTCTAAGTCTTCCGATCCCTGTTTGAATGTTCGGCTCCTGCTTTGTGATTTTAGCCGGCCCCGTAAGTCTCGGGCTTCCACCATTGCGGCGGCGAAATGCTTTTCCTTTTCTGGACGTCTAGTCGTTTTGAATCCCGCCGTTGCGGCAAAATAGTCAGACTTGGCTTCTAAGTTTTCTCCGACACATTTTCTCAATCGGCCGATCTTTTGGTTTACATCGGAGGGATTTGTTATTTCTTTTTCCGCCATTATGGGCGGAAAATCGTAAGGTATCCCGATTATTACTGTTTGGCTTTCGATTCCCGCTTTGTCATTTTCATCAGTTCCGTAAGCCTTGGGATTCCGCCGTTGCGGCTGCCGAAGTGCTAACCTGGCCGATGTGTTAGTAGTTTTTCTTCTGATTTAGACTTTACTCACCATTGTGGATTGATTTATCCTTCACGGGTCCGCCGTTGCAGCTTCCGTCCCGCTTCCGCTCCGATGGTTTAGAGTTTCGACGCGCGTTGTTTATTATCTCTCGGCTGTCCCCGCGGATAGAGTGATGTTTGGTCATCCGCCGTTGCGGAAAGAAATAGACTTTCAGCTTCCGATTAAAGCATCTCCGATGTTCGATCTTTTAACTTTACCCCCCGCCATGCATGTTGACCATATATATGTATGGGGTTGGGATTGTTGGATTATTTTATTTTCTTTTCCTGTTGGGATTGTTGCGAACTGTCATAGTCGTGTGTTGTCTCCCGCTCGCGCTGGCTTGGTCCCCCGTTTTCAGTACCCGCATTCCAGGTGTCTTGAGCTCGAAAGGTTGACAGGTCTCTCCATGCCGGTTACACACTGCAGTGCCAGGTATGCTCGTATTTGCCTTTCCTCGTTCCATTTGAGCATGTGGTCGATGTTTGTTATGGTTAGGTTTCTTGTCGTGGCCGTTTTCCCCTTTATCTGTGAGTTACATGTGTATATATTGAGGGTGTTGTATCATAATGGTTCGTGGGAGGGCGTTTTCTCCCGTAGGGTTTTTTTTTTACTCCGCGGCCTGTCATTATGCAACCCTGCGCTTAGAAATGAGGGGGTTTGGTGCAGACGGCCGTTACGCTGTCTGCACCAATCCGCTCTGTGTGATGATGCTTGGGTAGGATTAGGATTCCGCGGCCTCTCCTTGTGGGGCTTGGGCTGTTTATCCTATTTTTGTGCTAACCCGCATCCTTTAAACCCCAGTCGTTTCGCCTGCACGGTTCCGCCCGTCCCCATTCGAGCTCAGTGTCGAACCCCTAGCCGGTGGAAGGGGACATGTCACTGCTTTTAGTTTGTTCACCATAAGTGCGTGGGCACGGTTTTGTTAGAGCATCGTTGAAATCCTGTGAATTTTCCCCTGTCTGTCTCGCGCAGCGGAATGATAATGGCACCCGCAGAGAGCGGAGGTTTTAGTAACGCAATTAGTCAGCACAGGTGTCAAAGTAGTGGGAGAGATGAAAAATGTCCTCATTCACTTTTCTACAAATAACAAGATATGTCAATTTATTGACATTATGGTGGCTGACATACCGGGTGGATATGGGCTTATTCTCAACCGAGATTGCTCTGCTAGGTTGAAAGGTTATTTTGCTTTAGACTGGTCTCATTTATGGTTGCCTCTTAAGGGTACCCCTAATCGGGTTAAAATTTTGAGAGAACCCTACATGAAGCACACTGTCACTAAGATGGGAGAAAGGAGTGAACCTGGTAACTCTATCCTTGGAAATTATCTAACTAAGCTTAAGTTAAGACATCATACAGAAAGAAAGGCCAGTTCATTAGAGGAAATTTGGGGTCTAAAATGGGCCTTATAAGAAAACGTGCCAAAATAAGTTTTTGTGAGTTGGAATTCAAGAACCAATAGAATTTCAATAAAATAAGTCAACCATAATGGTTGAATTGACATATTTGTCATTAAAAAAACTACTTCTTTTGTTTGTATTTTCGACATATCTCATTGTGTTTTTACTCAAATTTCGACCGGGAGAGCTCATTGGATGCGAAATTTGATTCCACATCCAATGAGCTCTCCCGGTCAAAATTTGAGTAAAAACACAGGGAGATATGTCGAAAATACGAACACAAAAAGTAGTTTTTTTCTTTCTTCCTCCAAAATTAATCAATATTATTTTATTATTTTAACTATTATTTTATTATTTTCCTTAGGAGGCCCATTTTAGACCCCAAAATTCCTCTAATGTATAAGATTGACAATCAGTCTGAGCTCCTTCAACTCCCTCAGGCTGATGAAGATGAATGTAGACTGGTAGATATGGTCTCAATTTCAAAAATGGTACACTTAGACCATGGATAGATTTTTGACCTTCACCACAGCCTAGCCCTTTAACTCATTTGATTGAAGATTTTTAAGGGCAGGCACACATTTTATTTTCTTTCTTTTTGCCTTGTACATAAATAATGATGTTTTTCTTTAATGCTTTGATGTTATTTTCATTTGATTATTTGATTTGATGTTGTTTTCTTTTGATTTAACTGCTTTGTTATTAGTTCTTTTGGTTTTGAATAAAGAGGCAAACTTTTGGTTGCAATGGAAACATCAGTGTTCTTAATTAACTGAAATCTTGAGCAAAATATTGTTCTTTGAAACATAAAATGTCCTCTAGTAGCAGTGTTCCTAACTAGCCATGCATTCATTGAAGTCTTACTTAACCCCTATAAATAACTCAGAAGTAAAAGAGGTCTGGAATACTATTTCGAGGCTTCATCCATTTCAGATCTAAAATGTCAGAGGGGGTGACAGCAAAAGACCCACGGAAAAGAAGCAAAGTAAACAGTACGTCATATATAAATGATCCCAGGCCATAATTTCAGAAAAGCTAAAGCTATCAAGAGTCAAAACTCCTTAAAGAAACAATACATATCAAAGCAAAGTATCAAAAACATGAATCTCAAATTGCCAAAAGTTCCTCTCCGTCCGTGAGATGAAAAGTCAATTCTTCTCTCACACAAAAGGACACTATGGATATAGGAGACTGAATAAAATTTAGAAAGAAATGAAAATGGAGGACTCACAAGAACTAAAGTTCAAAAGGCACAAAAGTGCAGTTGGCATGGGAATGAGGAACAAAAGGATAATGTTGTTTACTACATGTTACAATCCGGTGGTGTCCAATCCTGAAGCTACCTAAGGACAAGGGTTAAATGAATCTCACTTGTTTGGCCTCGAAAGAGTTATTTAGACTTGCAAATATTTCTGATGTTACCATTTCCCAATGAATGAACTGCTTCTTAATGATTTAAATGCATAACTTGGTCAGCTCAGGAATACAAACATCTAGAAGATTTCAACTTTTATTCAGACAGTCTTGCAATTGGAAGAAGTTAAGTCAGAAATCTGGGGTTCACCAGGTAGTCGCCAATTGTTGGAGCTGCAACAATTTCCCAAAATTCCAAAAAAAATTAGGAACCTCCTTTTGCTTAGATTAGTTTGATTTTCTTCTTTGGTTTGATCTAGGGACTTTTGAGAAAGACTTTTCTGATGCTTGGATTGATATACCACTTGTTTGATTCTTCCTATAATGCTTGAAACAATCCACTGTTCATTCGAACTTCATCGTTGCGTTTAAATTCGTTCTCAGCTTGTTTGAATCAGAAATGTATTTGTTTTTCTCCCCCGCCATTGCGGATGGATAATCGGTTTGGCTTCGTTGGTTTTCACATCGGCTGCTTTCTAGTTTTGCATCGAGACTTTTTATGACTTCTTCTTCTGCAGTTGCGGATGGAAAAATGCTAAGTCTTTCGATCCCTCTTTGAATGTTCGGCTCCCGCTTTGTGATTTTAGCCGGTCCCGTAAGTCTCGGGTTTCTGCCATTGCGGCGACGAAATCCTTTTCCTTTTTCGGACGTCTAGTCATTTTGAATCCCGCCATTGCAGCAAAATAGTTAGACTTGGCTTCTAAGTTTTCTCCGACACATTTTCTCAATCGGCTGATCTTTTGGTTTACATCGGAGGGATTTGTTATTTTTTATTCCGCCGTTGCCCGCGGCAAATCGTAAGGTCTCCCGATTATTACTGTTTGGATTTCGATTCCCGCTTTATCATTTTCATCGGTCCCGTAAGCCTTGGGCTTCCGCCGTTGCGGCTGCCGAAGTGCTAACCTGGCCGATGTGTTAGTAGTTTTTCTTCCGATTTAGACTTTACTCACTGTTGCGGATTGATTTATCCATCACGGGTCCGCCGTTACGGCTCCCGTCCCGCTTCCACTACGATGGTTTAGAGTTCCAACACAAGTTGTTTATTATCTCTCGGCTGTCCCCGCGGATAGAGTGATGTTTGGTCATCCGCCGTTGCGGACAGAAATAGACTTTCAGCTTCTGATCCAAGCATCTCCGATGTCTGATCTTTTAAATTTACCTCCCACCGTGCATGTTGACCATATATATGTATGGGGTTGGGATTGTTGGATTATTTTATTTTCTTTTCCTATTGGGATTGTCGTGAACTGTCATAGTCGTGTGCTTTCGCCCGCTCGGGCTAGCCCGGTCCCCCATTTTCGGTACTCGCATTCAAGGTGTCTCAAGCTCGGAAGGTTGACAGGTCTCTCCACATTGGTTACACGCTACAGTGCCAAGTAGGCTCGTATTTGCCTTTCCCTGTTCCGTTTGAGCATGTGGTCGATGTTTATTACGGTTAGGTTTCTTGTCGTGGCCATTTTCCCCTTTATCTGTGAGTTACATGTGTATATATTGAGGATGTTGTATCATAATGGTTCGTGGGAGGGTGTTTTCGCCCGTAGGGTTTTTTTTTACTCCGCGGCTTATCATTATGCAACCCTGCACTTAGAGATGAGGGGGTTTGGTGTAGACAGCCATTAGGCTGTCTGCACCAATACGCCCTGTGTGATGATGCTTGGGTAGGATTAGGATTCCGCGGCCTCTCCCTATGGGGCTTGGGCTGTTTATCCCGTTTTTGTGCTAACCTGCATCCTTTAAATCCCAGCCATTTTTCCTGCACGGTTCCGCGTGTCCCCATTCGAGCTCAGTGTCGAACCCCTAGCCAGTGGAAGGGGACATGCCACTGCTTTTAGTTTGTTCACCATAAGTGCGTGGGCACGGTTTTGTTAGAGCACCGTTGAAATCCTGTGAATTTTCCCCTGTCTATCCCGCGCAGCGAAATTATAATGGCACCCGCAGAGAGCGGAGGTTTTAGTCATGTTAATGTAGATGCTTTTCCCGCCCAATTATATTGTTAGAATTGTTGGTATTGGAAAGCAGTGGTAGCTTGCACATTTTACTGCATATAACTATTTTCCATTATAGACAAAATAACTGAACACTGCACGTTGTGTTTCAATAGTTCTGTTAGTTAGGACATTTCAGCTTATATACGTGCATATGTTTGCTTCATTAACTAATTACTGTAATGGTACCCATAGAAGGAATAAGATGCTGCACATTATGCCTTAATATTTGCAACTTAGGCGGAAGAGTCTTGATGATGATAAATTGTATATATATGATAATAAGATTTTGAACTCACAATGTCAAAAAGGAAAAAGAAGAAGGCCCCTGTGGTCGAGGACGAGCCAGAAGTGGAAGTTGTCACCAAAACAGAATACATATACGAAGACACTAAGTGTATATCTTGTGTTGAACCTGAATACCAATGGGTGGAGATTTATAGGCTGATCACGCGTAGAGAAGTTCCTGATATGGGCCAGGAGGAAGAAAGCATATATGCTAATATTGAGAGATCTTCGCTAATGAAGATCGCTACAAGACTAGAGCTATTCCCCTACTCTGAAGTAATTGGTTGGATTCTGCCTCGGGCAGATGTAACCACGATGATTGTGGAGAACGTCAACAAACAGGGCTATGTTGCTTATAGCCTAGGATATGTAGCCCTGGCTTACCACCTGCCTGAAGCACAAGTATTTCTGTCCGACGATTGGTTGAACAACCTTATAATGGACCTTGTGGAGACCATGAAGAGAATGCTGTTTCCTGGAAAACATTTCAGAAAAAACATTTCAGAAACAGGCCAAAGGGTGATTATGATACAGCCAGCTTAAGAACCCCATATAGGTTCATAGCTTTAATGCTCAACAGGATTTTTGGGGAGCCCATGGCAGGTTCTTCAAATTGGAATGGATACCCATCATTTTTTATGTTGCAACCTAGGGGACAATTTTCAACTGGGCCAGCATTGTATCAAATAGTCTTTCAGCTTGCATGGCCACGGCTTTGGGAGGAGTGGCCCAAAAGAGATCGGAATTCTATATGAGATCCATACTTGTAGACTGTATATTGTGCAATCATACTTTCCCTGGCCTTAGGTGCATCTGGGATAGAGAAAGAATGCATGTCTATGCTGCCTATAAACCATTGTGGGCACACCAGTACCACAACCATTATCGAGAAGTCTGTGAACACTTCATCATGCCCTTATACACACTCATTTTCCTGAAGGAGTGTGATTGCATGTCAGAGGAGGCGTTGCAAGTAATTGAATATTATGTAGATTACTATCTGACTGAAGATGGCCTTTAATTCAGGATGTTTGGAGGTTCAAGAGAACCCTCCCTGCTGCCCAAAAACGCCACCAACTACATCATTCACAAGGAGGCAGTGAGGCAGGTCTTCTTGGATGGCATCGAAAGATTCTTGTTTGAGCATAAGAAGGCTGCCTATCCTCCGTTGCCCTTCAAGTTAGGAAGTTACAGGTTCACCAGGGTGAAGAAAGCTGATGAATATGTAGAAGAGTTGGAAAGGTTTCAGTTTGGCGAGATTCCTTTCCATAGAAATGACTCCCAAGATAGAGTAGCTGAACATTGCAAAGCAAACAATGTGCATTTTGAGTACACCCACCATTGGGATAGGGAAGAATCTGTCTTCCGCAATGCACTGAATATGACAGCCTTGAGGAGAAGGTTCAAGAAGAAGATCTCCACCAAAGGTGGGAAGGGAGAGGAACAAGCAAAAGCTGAGGAAGAAGCCAAGAGAAGAAACGAGGAAGCCCAAAGTTTGGCACAAGAAGTTGCAGGGTGGCTGCACACAGAAGAGGAAGAGAAAAGAAAAGCTGCACAAGATGCAGCTAGAAAAGCTAAAGAAGATGCAAGGAAAGAAGAAGAAGAAAAGAAAAAGAAGCTTGATGAGGAGCTCCAAAAGCAAGAAGCAGAAAGGCCAAAGCTAACACAGACAGAGCAGTCAGCTTCTGACATAGCTGGAGGGCAGACCCAGGAAGTGGAGAACCCCAAGGTTTAGGACCCACAAGTACCTGCTTCCAGCACACCTATAGTCCCCACCATGAAGCTGGTCCCCTTTGTACAGAAAAAAGGGGAAGAGATACCTGATTTCAACACTATTTTCTATGACAAGGCGATGAAGAGAATAATGAAGAGAACAGAAAAGAAGATTGAAACGGGAGGTCTACCTGGGAAAATGATAATAGATACACCCGTTGTATTTGGAACAAACCAAGACCCTAGATTCACCATCAGAGCAGGAGCTGCATTAATCCAAGCTTCAGAGGATAATGTAGACAGGATCATGATAGACTTGGAACTATCCAAGAAATCCTCTGCTCAATTGAAAGATACATTGAGAAAAGAGAGAGAGGAAAACAATAGGCTAAAAAGGAAATATGAAGACATGCAAAGGGAGTTGAAGTCTTCTAAGGCGGAATTGCAGGTCCTCCAAGTGGAGAGATAAGTTATGGAAACTATGCAGGAGTGCCTAGAGAAAGTGCAGAAAGAATATCAAGAGCTAAAGATGGAGAAGGAATGGCTGCTGGGAAACGTAGAAGAGCTAGAAGAGCAGCAAAATATCATCCTGGAGGCCAGTGAGATGCACACCCAAGAACAAGAAAAGAAACATCAAGAGAAGATTGCTTCTCTAAAAGCTGATCTGGAGAAAGAAAGTGAGCAGCAGGTTAATCTCCAACCGTTCAAAGAGCATGTCTTGGCCCAGAAGGCTAAGATGCTGCAGCTAGAGACTGCTATAGAAGGAGAGAGGTGCAAAGTGTTGCAGGTAGATAGAAGATTGGAGGAAATCCTGGAGACCTCCTCTTATTTCATTGATTGATCTTAGGACGTCCTTGAAGTCTTGACTGCAAGAATGGCCAGGCTAGAAAACAATGAAGAAACTCCAGCAGAGCTGCCAGCAAAGGATCAACAGGCCCTCAAGTGGGATTATGACTTATTGGAATTTGCTATAAATACCACAAAGGATTTCAAGAAAGCTGTTAAAAATACAAAAGGAGCATGCACAATATTTTTTAGAAGGCTCCTTATTACCTACAACCGGTGCCAGATAGAGCCCGAACAGAGGGTTGATGCTTTCCCGTACCACAACTCATTTATGGAGCTGTTGCAGAAGACACATCAGGAGGAGGAAGCTAAAGTACAACATATTAAAGCCCTAGATGAGCAGATCCTGAGGAACAAAGTGGATCATTCAGCTATCAGTGTGTAGCTTCTGGAGGATCAGCTTCGGTTGAGTGCAGCTAGGATTGAGGCTATAAAGAATCAAGCTGCGAAATTTGAGATCAACATTTAGTTTTTAGAACCTTGTGCATTTGAAGGCATTGCCTCTGAAGCCGTGGCATGGAAGAAATTTTTGGATGCCCAAGTGGGGCCCTCCTCATAAAAGATTGGTCACTTTTTGCAATATGTAACGATTTTGTAAATATTCGAGGAAGATGAAATGTTGGGAGGTGAGGACTTGGGAAGCCCAAAAGGTACTTTTGGGCAACCCAACAGTTTCAACCTTTTTTGTATAAATGTAATAAACTAAGAGGGAAAAAAGGGGCTTTTTCCGAGTGAGACATGAAAGAGATATTATAAGAAGAACTACTTTTTTTTTCAATAAAGATTAATTGTTTTGCCTGTTGGAGAAAGATTGGTGGCACTTTCAAATGTTATGCTGTGGATGGCGGAAAGATGAACTATTTTGTTTTTGCAGCTTTTGTCCATTAACCGTGAGATCGTTCTAACTCTTAGAACCTATGTTCTTGTTTAAATGATTTCTGGTTTATTTTGTGGAATTACCACCATGAGTAATGTATGTTGTTCATAAAATAATTGGCTATCTGATTGTTGAAATATGTTAATCATTCATGTGTTGTAGAAAGAAACATCAGCTACCTGTAATTTCTCTTTGTAATGCATGCACAATACACATTACTCATAATTAAGTTACAGCTTGCTCCCCGGGGATAGATAGATAAGTAGTTAGTTTTATTCTATTACTGCATATGTGATTGAGATGCTTGTGATTGCTAAGACGAGAGGTAAGAACCTGTGCATCACATTGTGAATGCTCCTTGCATCCTTATCACCCTGCATGGTTAATAAGGCATATGCATATCATAGTTAAATAAAAAAATACAAAAAAAATACACGGTGGACCGGGCCGCAATTGGTAAAACCTTTGTTTTTGTCACTTTGACCTATGCTAGCCGAATCGCAAACCAGACGGATTCCCCATACCAAACAGTCATGGGATAGTTGGAAACGTTGATTGGGGAGAATCCCTTGCTGTTGTTGCCTGCGATTTTCCACGCCTCAATAGTTCTGGCGCTAAAGGAGGGCCGCTAGTGCATGGCTGGCCGGGGAAACTTATTTTCCCAAGATTACCTTACCAGAGGATGTTTTGAAGCTTTCAACCTAACCCAAGCTCAGACAGGTTTTGGTTCTACCTTTGAAGCAAGAAAGCCCAGTTTCATCTTACTGTGTTCCTTACTCAGACTACTGGTCATTCACCTTTTCTCATGGCTGGTATAATTGTGAACCAGCCCAATCCATTGCCGCCTTGGAGAGCTAGGTCACCTTTGAACCTCACACCTCCCTTGCATAACCTACCTCAAGCCTTTGATAAGTTGCTGCCCAAGTTTGACCCCGATGCAAAGACTGCTGTAGATGACCACTTGCAAAGTTTCTATTTAGCAGTAGAAGGGTTAAGGGATGGGGAGTACGAAGATGTTTTCTTTAGATTGTTCCCTCATACCCTTAAAGGAGCAGCAGCATCCTGGTATTTCAGTTTGCCAGCAAACTCCATTCCTGATTGGGACACTTTCGAAAGGACTTTCAGAAGTAAATACTCATCCCAAAAGACACATGCCTCATTGATGAAAGGTCTTGGTTTGTTAAGAAAAGAGAAGAATGAGAAGGTGCATATTTTCACTCAAAGATTTTCAACATACCTAAAGAATTTTTCTGAAGCTGACAGACCCTCTGACAAGGTCTTAATTGAATATTATACCTCCTCCCTAGGACCTGAACTGGCCATGTTTGCCAAGATGAAAGCCAGCCCTACGTTGGTAGAGACTTATGAAGAAGTAGAAAGGGTAGAGGCTGAAAAAGAAAGTGTAGAAAATTATTCCGATCTACCCGAAGAGAAAACTACCAGGAGAAGAGCCTTATTGCTGTCTAAACCTCAAGCTCAACAATCACATGATTATCAGGGAATGCTGAAAATGATGCAGAATCTATCCAACAGAATAATAGATCTGGAGAAAGGGAGGGAAGCTCAGAAAACTTATAAACCCTACTACCAAAAGAGAGAGGATAGCAACCAATGGAAAATACCTCCACCAAATTTACCATCAATAAATGTAACAAAAGTAGGGGGTGATAATTTCTACACTTTTCACCAACAACCTCATTCTGAAAAGAAGTGTCCTCAATGGTTAAACTCGATGACATTGGTGATGAATAAGCTGTTGGAATCTAAATCGACTAAGGACAGTGGTAAGGAAGAAGAGAGAAACCAGACCATAGAGAAACAAGATGATGATACCATGTTCTTGTGGAATGGTAGCTCGCTTTTCAACACAGAAGAGAATGCTCCTAAGCCTAAATACCCGCCAACAACAACAAAAGGTACAGGCCTAGCAACTAAAGACAGTACAGTAATTTCAAAGATTAAAAAATTGCAAGAGAATCTCAAGAGACAGGTGGTTGTGAATGTTAAATATAAAACACCTGAAGTCACTACTGTCAACCAGGAGGCAAAGCCAATCAATGAGCCTGTCAAAATCGTGGAAGAACAGGCAGGTGTTGATCAAGGAAACAATGAAGAAATTGAGGAGCTTAAAGAGGATATACCCACTCAAAACCAACCAGGAGAAGAAGACATAGAACCAGGTTGGGAAGAAAAAGCTGAAACCCCACCTTTTCTTTTGACCCTAGAAATGCTGAATCATAATGTGCATAATTGCTTGGTAGATTCTAGATCAGCGGTGAATGTTATGCCATTGGAGGTTTGCAAGAAGATTAATGGACAGCAAGAGTCCACAGCCTGGGAAGTAACGCAATTAGATAGCACAGGTGTCAAATTAGTGGGAGAGATGAAAAATGTCCTCATTTGCTTTTCTGCAAATAACAAGATATGTCAATTTATTGACATTATGGTGGCTGACATACCGGGTGGATATGGGCTTATTCTCAACCGAGATTGGTCTGCCAGGTTGAAAGGTTATTTTGCTTTAGACTGGTCTCATTTATGGTTGCCTCTTAAGGGTACCCCTAATCCGGTTAAAATTTTGAGAGAACCCTACATGAAGCACATTGCCACTAAGCTGGGAGAAAGGAGTGAACCTGGTAACTCTATCCTTGGAAATTATCTAACTGAGCTTAAGCTAAGACATCATACAGAAAGAAAGGCCAGTTATAATATTGACAATCAGTCTGAGCTCCTTCAACTCCCTCAGGCTGATGAAGATGAATGTAGACTGGTAGATATGGTCTCAATTTCAAAAATGGTACACTTAGACCATGGATAGATTTTTGACCTTCACCACAGCCTAGCCCTTTAACTCGTTTGATTGAAGATTTTTAAGGGCGGGCACACATTTTCTTTTCTTTCTTTTTGCCTTGTACATAAATAATGATGTTTTTCTTTAATGCTTTGATGTTATTTTCGTTTGATTATTTGATTTGATGTTGTTTTCTTTTGATTTAATTGCTTTGTTATTAGTTCTTTTGGTTTTGAATAAAGAGGCAAACTTTTGGTTGCAATGGAAACATCAGGGTTCTTAATTAACTGAAATCTTGAGCAAAAGGTTGTGTTTTGAAACATAGAATGTCCTCTAGTAGCAGTGTTCCTAACTGGCCATGCATTCATTGAAGTCTTACTTAAACCCTGTAAATAACTCAGAAGTAAAAGAGGTCTGGAATACTATTTCGAGGCTTCATCCATTTCACATCTAAAATGTCCGAGGGGGTGACAGCAAAAGACCCACGATAAAGAATCAAAGTAAACAGTACGTCATATATAAAAGATCCCATGCCATAATTTCAGAAAAGCTAAAGCTATCAAGAGTCAAAACTCCTTAAAGAAACAATACATATCAAAGCAAAGTATCAAAAACATGAATCTCAAATTGCCAAAAGTTCCTTTCCGCCCGTGAGATGAAAAGTCAATTCTTCTCTCACACAAAAGGACACTATGGATAGAGGAGCCTGAATAAAATTCAGAAAGAAAGGCAAATGGAGGACTCACAAGAACTAAAGTTCAAAAGGCACAAAAGTGCAGTTGGCATGGGAATGAGGAACAAAAGGATAATGCTATTTACTACATGTTACAATCTGGTGGTGTCCAATCCTGAAGCTACCTAAGGACAAGGGTTAAATGAATCTCACTTGTTTAGCCTCAAAAGAGTTATTTAGACTTGCAAATATTTCTGATGTTACCATTTCCCAATGAATGAACTGCTTCTTAATGATTTAAATGCATAATTTGGTCAGCTCAGGAATACAAACATCTAGAAGATTTCAACTTTTATTCAGACAGTCTTGCACTGGGAAGAAGTTAAGTCAGAAATCTGGGGTTCACCAGGTAGTCTCCAATTGTTGCAGCTGCAACAATTTCCCAAAATTCCAAAAAAATTTGGGACCCTTCTTTTGCTTAGATTAGTTTGATTTTCTTCTTCGGTTTGATCTAGGGACTTTTGTGAAAGACTTTTCTTATGCTTGGATTGATCTACCACTTGTTTGATTCTTCCTATAACGCTTGAAACAATCCACTGTTTGTTCGAACTTCATCGTTGCTTTTAAATTTGTTCTCAGGTTGTTTGAATCTGAAATGTATTTGCTTTTTTCCCCCGCCATTGCGGATGGATAATCGGTTTGGCTTCGTTGGTTTTCGCATCGGCTGCTTTCTGGTTTTGCATCGGGACTTTTTATGAATTCTGCTTCCGCAGTTGCGGATGGAAAAATGCTAAGTCTTCTGATCCCTGTTTGAATGTTCGGCTCCCGCTTTGTGATTTTAGCCGGCCTCGTAAGTCTTGGGCTTCCGCCATTGCGGCGACGAAATGATTTTCCTTTTTCGGACGTCTAGTCATTTTGAATCCCGCCGTTGCGGCAAAATAGTCAGACTTGGATTCTAAGTTTTCTCCGACACATTTTATCAATCGGCCGATCTTTTGGTTTACATCGGAGGGATTTGTTATTTCTTTTTCCGCCGTTGTGGGTGGCAAATCGTAAGGTCTCTCGATTATTACTGTTTGGCTTTCGATTCCCACTTTGTCATTTTCATCGGTCCCGTAAGCCTTGGGATTCCGCCATTGCAGCTGCCGAAGTGCTAACCTGGCCGATGTGTTAGTATTTTTTCTTCCGATTTAGACTTTACTCGCCATTGCAGATTGATTTATCCTTCACGGGTCTACTGTTGCGGCTCTCATGCCGCTTCCGCTCCGATGGTTTAGAGTTCCGACACGTGTTGTTTATTATCTCTCGGCCATCCCCGTAGATAAAGTGATGTTTGGTCATCTGCCATTGCGAAAAGAAATAGACTTTCAACTTCCGATCCAAGGATCTCCGATGTCCGATCTTTTAACTTTACCCCCCGTCGCGCATGTTGACCATATATATGTATGGGGTTGGGATTATTGGATTATTTTATTTTCTTTTCCTGTTGGGATTGTTGCAAACTGTCATAGTCGTGTGCTGTCGCCCGCTCGCGCTCGCTCGGTCCCCTATTTTTGGTACCCTCATTCCAGGTGTCTCGAGCTCGGAAGGTTGACAGGTCTCTCCACGCTGGTTACATGCTGCAGTGACAGGTAGGCTCATATTTGCCTTTTCCCGATCCGTTTGAGCATGTGATCGATGTTTGTTACGGTTAGGTTTCTTGTCGTGGACGTTTTCCCCTTTATCTGTGAGTTACATGTGTATATATTGTGGATGTTGTATCATCATGGTTCATGGGAGGGCGTTTTCGCCTGTAGGTTTTTTTTTAACTCCGCGGCCTGTCATTATGCAACCCTGCACTTAGATATGAGGGGGTTTGGTGCAGACGGCCGTTACGCTGTCTGTACCAATCCGCCCTGTGTGATGATGCTTGGGTAGGATTAGGATTCCGCGGCCTCTCCCTGTGGGGCTTGGGCTGTTTATCCCATTTTTGTGCTAACGCGCATCCTTCAAACCCCAGCCATTTCGCTTGCACGGTTCCGCATGTCCCCATTCGAGCTTAGTGTCGAACCCCTAGCCGGTGGAAGGGGACATGCCACTGCTTTTAGTTTGTTCACCATAAGTGCATGGGAACGGTTTTGTTAGAGCACCATTGAAATCCTATGAATTTTCCCTTGTCTGTCCCGCGCAGCGGAATGATAATGGAACCCGCAGAGAGCGGAGGTTTTAGTCATGTTAATGTAGATGCTTTTCCCGCCCGATTATATTGTTAGAATTGTTGGTATTGGAAAGCAGTGGTAGCTTGCACATTTTACTTCATATAACTATTTTCCATGATAGACGAAATAACTGAACACTGCACGTTGTGTTTCAATAGTTCTGTTAGTTAGGCCATTTCAGCTTATATACGTGCATATGTTTGCTTCATTGACTAATTACTGTAATTGTACCCATAGAAGGAATAAGACGCTGCACATTGTGCCTTAATATTTGCAACTTAGGTGGAAGAGTCTTGATGATGATAAATTGTATATATATGACAAGAAGATTTCGAACTCACAATGTCAAAAAGGAAAAAGAAGAAGGCCCCTGTGGTCGAGGACGAGCCAGGAGTGGAAGTTGTCACCAAAATAGAATACATATACAAAGACACTAAGTGTATATCTGGTGTCGAACCTGAATACCAATGGGGGGAGATTTACAGGCTAATCATGCGCAGAGAAGTTCCTGATATGGGCCTGGAGG
This sequence comes from Pseudotsuga menziesii, assembly GCA_001517045.1. NCBI lineage: Eukaryota > Viridiplantae > Streptophyta > Pinopsida > Pinales > Pinaceae > Pseudotsuga > Pseudotsuga menziesii. The sequence goes on from LPNX010877262.1 coordinate 93,016, forward strand.
AAGAAAGCATATATGCTAATATTGAGAGATCTTCGCTAATGAAGATCGCTACAAGACCAGAGCTATTCCCCTGCTTTGAATTAATTGGTTGGATTCTGCCCCGGGAAGATGTAACCATGATGATTGTGGAGAACGTCAACAAACAGGGCTATGTTGCTTATAGCTCAGGATATGTAGCCCTGGCTTACCAACTGCCTGAAGTGCAAGTATTTCTGTCGGATGATTGGTTGAACAACATTAGAATGGACCTTGTGGAGACCATGAAGAGAATGCTGTTGCCTGGAAAACATTTTAGAAACAGGCCAATGGGTGATTATGATACAACCAGCTTAAGAACCCCATATAGGTTCATAGCTTTAATGCTCAACAGGATTTTTGAAAGAGCCCATGGTAGGTTCTTCAAATTGGAATGGATACCCATCATTTTTTATGTTGCAACCCAGGGGACAATTTTCAACTGGGCCAGCATTGTATCAAATAGTCTTTCAGCTTGCATGGCCGCGGCTTTGGGAGGAGTGGCCCAAAAGAGATCGAAATTCTATATGAGTTCCATACTTATAGACTGTATATTGTGTAATCAGCCTTTCCTCGGCCTCAGGTGCATCTGGGATAGAGAAAGAACGCATGTCTATGCTGCCTATAAACCATTGTGGGCACACCAGTACCACAGCCATTATCGAGAAGTCTGTGAACACTTCATCATGCCCTTATACACACTCATTTTCCTGAAAGAGTGTGAATGCATGTCAGAGGAGACGCTGCAAGTAATTGAATATTATGCAGATTACTATCTGACTAAAGACGGCCTTTACTTCAAGATGTTTGGAGTTTCAAGAGCACCCTCCCTGTTGCCCAAATACACCACTGACTACATCATTCACAAGGAGGCAGTGAGGCAGGTCTTCTTGGATGGCATCAGAAGCTTCTTGTTTGAGCATAAGAAGTTTGCCTATCCTCCGTTGCCCTTCAAGTTACGAAGTTACAGGTTCACTAGGGTGAAGAAAGCTGATGAATTTGTAGAAGAGTTGGAAAGGTTTCATTTTGGCCAGATGCCTTTCCATAGAAATGACTCCCAAGATAGAGTAGCTGAACATTGCAAAGCAAACAACATGCATTTTGAGTACACCTACCATTGGGATAGGGAAGAATCTGTCTTCCGCAATGCACTAAATATGACAGCCTTGAGGAGGAGGTTCAAGAAGAAGATCTCCACCAAAGGTGGGAAGGGAGAGGAACAAGCAAAAGCTGAGGAAGAAGCCAAGAGAAGAAACAAGGAAGCCCAGAGCTTGGCACAAGAAGTTGCAGGGTGGCTGCACACAGAAGAGGAAGAGAAAAGAAAATCTGCGCAAGAGGTAGCTAGAAAAGCTGAAGAAGATGCAAGGAAAAAAGAAGAAGAAAAGAAAAAGAAGCTTGATGAGGTGCTCCAAAAGCAAGAAGCAGAAAGGCCAAAGCTGACACAGACAGAGCAGTCAGCTTCTGACATAGCTGGAGGGCAGACCCAGGATGTGGAGAACCCTAAGGTTCAGGACCCACAAGTACCTGCCGCAGCACACCTATAGTCCCCACCATGAAGCTGGTCCCCTTTGTACAGAAAAAAGGGGAAGAGATACCTGATTTCAAAATTGTTTTCTATGACAGGGTGATGAAGAGAATAATGAAGAGAACAGAAAAGAAGATTGAAACGGGAGGTCTGCCTGGGAAAATGATAACAGATACACCCATTGTATTTGGAACAGACCAAGACCCTAGATTCACCATCAGAGCAGGAGCTGCATTAATCCAAGCTTCAGAGGATAATGTAGATAGGATCATGACAGACTTGGAACTATCCAAGAAATCCTCTGCTCAGTTGAAAGATACATTGAGAAAAGAGAGAGAGGAAAACAATAGGCTGAAAAGGAAATATGAAGACATGCAGAGGGAGATGAAGTCTTCTAAGGCGGAATTGCAGGTCCTCCAAGTGGAGAGACAAGTTATGGAAACTATGCAGGAGTGCCTAGAGAAAGTGCAGAAAGAATATCAAGAGCTAAAGATGGAGAAGGAACGGCTGCTGGGAAAGGTAGAAGAGCTAGAAGAGTAGCAAAAGATCATCCTGGAGGCTAATGAGATGCACACCCAAGAACAAGAAAAGAAACATCAAGAGAAGATTGCTTCTCTAACAGCTGATCTGGAGAAATCAAGGGAGCAGCAGGTTAACCTCCAACCATTCAAAGAGCATGTCTTGGCCCAGAAGGCTAAGATGCTGTAGCTACAGACTACTATAGAAGGAGAGAGGTGCAAAGTGCTGTAGGTAGATAGCAGATTCGAGGAAATCCTGGAGACCTCCTCTTATTTCGTTGATCGATCTCAGGACGTCCTTGAAGTCCTGACTGCAAGAATGGCCACGCTAGAAAAAATGAAGAAACTCCAGCAGAGCTGCCAGCAAAGGATCAACAGGCCCTCAAGCGGGATTATGACTTATTGGAATTTGCTATAAATACCACAGAGGATTTCAAGAAAGCTGTTAAAAATACAAAAGGAGCATGCACAATATTTTTTAGAAGGCTCCTTATTACCTACAACCGGTGCTAGATAGAGCCCGAACTGAGGCTTGATGCTTTCCCGGACCACAACTCATTTATGGAGCTGTTGCAGAAGACACATCAGGAGGAGGAAGCTAAAGTACAACATATTAAATCCCTAGATGAGCAGATCCTGAGGAACAAAGTGGATCATTCAGCTATCAGTGTGTAGCTTCTGGAGGATCAGCTTCGGTTGAGTGCAGCCAGGATTGAGGCTATAAAGAATCAAGCTGCGAAATTTGAGATCAACATTTAGTTTTTAGAACCTTGTGCATTTGAAGGCATTGCCTCTGAAGCCGTGGCATGGAAGAAATTTTTGGATGCCCAAGTGGGGCCCTCCTCATAAAAGATTGGTCACTTTTTGCAATATGTAACGATTTTGTAAATATTCAAGGAAGATGAAATGTTGGGAGGCGAGGAGTTGGGAAGCCCAAAAGTATGGGGCCCTCCTCATAAAAGATTGGTCACTTTTTGCAATATGTAACGATTTTGTAAATATTCAAGGAAGATGAAATGTTGGGAGGCGAGGAGTTGGGAAGCCCAAAAGGTACTTTTGGGCAACCCAATAGTTTCAACCTTTTTTGTATAAATGTAATAGACTAAGAGGGAAAAAAGGGGCTTTTTCCGAGTGAGACATGAAAGTGATATTGTAAGAAGAACTAATTTTTTTGCAATAAAGATTAAATGTTTTTCCTGTTGGAGAAACATTGGTGGCACTTTCAAATGTTATGCTGTGGATGGCGAAAAGATGAACTATTTTGTTTTTGCAGCTTTTGTCCATTAACCGTGAGATCGTTCTAACTCTTAGAACCTATGTTCTTGTTTAAATGATTTCTGGTTTATTTTGTGGAATTACCACCATGAGTAATGTATGTTGTTCATAAAACAATTGGCTATCTGATTGTTGAAATATCTTAATCATTCATGTGTTGTAGAAAGAAACATCAGCTACCTATAATTTCTCTTTGTAATGCATGCACAATACACATTACTCATAATTAAGTTACAGCTTGCTCCTCGGGGATAGATAGATAAGTAGTTAGTTTTATTCTATTACTGCATATGTGATTGAGATGCTTGTGATTGCTAAGATGAGAGGTAAGAACCTACGCATCACATTGTGAATGCTCCTTGCATCCTTATCACCCTGCATGGTTAATTAGGCATATGCATATCATACTTAAATAAAAAAATACAAAAAAAATACATGGTGGACCGGGCCGCAACCGATAAAACCTTTGTTTTTGTCACTTTGACCTACGGTAGCCAGATCGCAAACCAGACGGATTCCCCATACCAAACAGTCACGGGCTATTTGGGAACGTTGAATGGGGATAATCCCTTACTGTTGTTGCCTACGATTTTTCCAGGCCTCAATAGTTCTGGCGCTAGAAGGAGGTCCGCTAGTGCATGGCTGACCGGGGAAACTTATTTTCCCAAGATTACCTTACCAGCAGATGTTTTGAAGCTTTCAACCTAACCCAAGCTCAGACAGGTTTTGGTTCTACCTTTGAAGCAAGAAAGCCCAGTTTCATCTTACTGTGTTCCTTACTTAGACTACTGGTCATTCACCTTTGCTCATGGCTGGTATAAATGTGAACCAGCCCAATCCATTGCCGCCTTGGAGAGCTAGGTCACCTTTGAACCTCACACCTCCCTTGCATAACCTATCTCAAGCCTTTGATAAGTTGCTACCCAAGTTTGACCCCGATGCAAAGACTGCTGTAGATGACCACTTGCAAAGTTTCTATTCAGCAGTAGAAGGGTTAAGGGATGGGGAGTACGAAGATGTTGTCTGTAGATTGTTCCCTCACACCCTTAAAGGAGCAGCAACATCCTGGTATTTTTAGTTTGCCGGAAAACTCCATTCCTGATTGGGACACTTTCGAAAGGACTTTCAGAAGTAAATAATCAGCACAAAAGACACTTACCTCACTGATGAAAGGTCTTGGTTTGTTAAGAAAAGAGAAGAATGAGAAGGTGCATATTTTCACTGAAATATTTTCAACATACCTAAAGAATTTTTTTGAAGCTGACAGACCCTCTGACAAGGTCTTAATTGAATATTATACCTCCGCCCTAGGACCTGAACTAGCCATGTTTTCCAAGATGAAAGCTAGACCTACATTGGTAGAGGTTGGAAGAGGGATATTGTTCTTACCAAGGGGTTGTTCCATCATATCAATGGTTTTCTTCATGCATGAACTCTTAGGGTTCCAACCCTTGTGACAGTAAGTGCATTTCGACTTCTATTGCTTCTTCCCTTTGTACTTGCTAGGAATCAAACCCCCATCAAAATATTTGGGCTTCTGTTTGTCCTTCTTCCTCTCTTGCTATTTTGAATATTTGGGAATTTTCTTTCTCTTTTCTTGATTCAAATATCCTTATGCAAAAGCTTGATCCTTGGTAGGTTTTATGGTACCCATTTGAACTAACTTGTCTTGTTCTTGAGTCCGAGACTCCATGAAGTCTACCAAATATGGAATTCTCCAGTTTTGAACTGTTAGCTTGCCCAAGTGAAATGTTGAAACAAACACTAAGTATTTAGGAACTAACTTCGAAAGTATGGACACAATCAGTTGCTCTACCTTCTTCTCAATGCCACATTACTTCAGTTGAAGAAATAGGGATTTGAACATGGAGAAGAAGTCTTGGATAGTCTCGAAATGGGTTGGGATCAAGGATATCTACTCATTATCAAGTTGATGGCCTCTTAGTTCATCATTATTCCGAAACAATGACTCAAGCTTGAGACACACTTCATTTGGAGTTGTGATATTGTCAACATGAAACAGGAGATCTCTCAAGATATTGAGACATAACATCCCAAATGCTTCATCAATTATGTTAAAGAATATGGTATTCTGAATGTAAAGTTCAATGAAGCATAAGATCATCTAGCCTATAGAAATCAAATGGAGAATTGTAGGAGAGAGAGAGAGAGAGAGAGAGAGAGAGAGAGAGAGAGAGAGAGAGAGAGA